>JASAMV010004345.1:0-40545 GCA_030248065.1 Rhynchonema sp. JSB1_4
TCAGTCTGTCGATGTCAGTCTGTTCTTTTCCTATGCTGTGGTGGTGAAATCCTTAACTACTGAGAACGACAGACTGAACGAAACAGACTGACATGAGCATTATTGAAATATGATATGAATATGAATATGAAAAACAACAAAAATTTGTCCTCATTGTCTACAAGCCCAAAATGGACAAGTATAACTTCACCTTTACATGCCAATACGTAGGCATCTGGGCGTTAGCCACGCGGTCACGACAAGACATGAATAGAAGGCCACTGCTTTGTGTCTGCTGCGGTCTTCAGAACCACTGTTATTGTCGTCGCTATTTAGTCCGCTCCGTCCCTCGATGAGAAACTGAGTTCAGGTATTTTGTGCTTCAGGACAGTGATCATCCTTCCAATTTCGACTCGGGCGCCTCTTCGTCGTACGAACAGTCCAACATTCGATATCCCAGACTTCAGACCGTATCGCTTCGCACGTCATGTGAGTGAATGTTTATGGGTGATATTTTCGAAACGGTGTAAAGGTCAGTTGGGTAAGGTTGGTGGAAAGCTCGGTGTGAGAAAGTTCAGTGTAAGCTCAGTGTAAGCTTGAAACATTGCACGCTGAGCAAGCAGCAGACGCGCGTTTCTAAACGAAAGGTCAACTTTGACAGTCTGCTGTGCAAACGTAAATCGTTTGTTTGCAATACTATTTATTTCGGCTGGTTGCCCAAGCGTTTTAAACGATACATGAATTTCGTAACCTTTCATGGAGCCGTTTCAATTTTGTGCTGCGATCAGTTAGTGACGTCAAAATTTTTGCCACCGCCGTCGATGAATGTTCAATTTCTCAAAAGCCTTACAGCGAAATGTTAGGCAACCTACAAATATTTCATTAAAACGTTTGTGCAACCAGCTTAAATGAACCAGATTGCAAACAAACGCCTTACGCTTGCACAGCAAAACATCAAAGTTGACCTTTCGTTTAGAAACGCGCGTCTGCTCAGCGTGCAATGTTTCAAGCTTACGCCGAGCTTACACTGAACTTTCTCACACCGAGCCTGCTTCCACCGACCTTTACACCCAACTGACCTTTACACCGTTTCGAAAATGCCACCCTTGTGCTACCATACATAATGTTTACTTTATTATTTGGTGTCCAATAGGACAGCAACATTGCGTACACCAATTCGTAGTTTCGTAGATGTCTAATCTGATGCGCAAACGCGCATGTTCATTGTCAACACAGATGCGCACTGCGCGCTTGCGCTTTTGCGCGTTTGCGCATCGAATTTGCATTGTGAACACAAATGCGCGTCAAAAATGGGACGCGCAAACGCGCATGCATTGTGAAGGCAGCCTAACGCACTGTGACACAGATACTGTTCTTATACAGTAATCTCTACTCATGATGTAAAGTTGCGATGTTTTTCTTCAGATTCGTCCGCTCTCACCAACGAGCTGCTCGTTTTCACCGAATTGCTGACCACCAAATTCGGGCATGTGAAGAACGTCGAATTGCATTTGGAGGGCTGCAACCGCGACAGATATGAGAGTGTGTCTAACTCCATCAACAACATTGGCCCGAATCCCCACGGCTGGCCGTGGGACGAAGAAGAGGAAGATGAAATACGTCACGCGTTCAGCCAACTGATGTCCACCCACGCCCACCGTCTGTCACATCTGACCCTGGCAGGGTTCCCGGCCTCGGGGGCCGTGCTGTCAGCCCTGACCCAGTCCCGCACTCGGTTGGCCCTCAGGAACCTGACCATTTTCGACGGGTCTACACCGACCCCAGTCGGTCGAATCACACAGCAGATGATGACCGACACGTTGAATGCCAATCGACCGGGTGCACTGAAGTACCTGGCACTGTGGGCAGAGCATGTGACGTGTCTGAATGAGGTCGCTGATGGCGTGCTGGCTGAAGTGATTGACATCTGCATCGATGAGGGCCCAGTGTCTGACATTGTCTCCCTGTGTCAGACGATCAGTGCCAAATGTCCCAAACTGTACTCTGCCAGGATCGACGGACCGTGTCAAATGAATCAGCAACAATTCATGCTCGTGCTCAATAGTTTCATCACAGCCCATCCGCAGTCACAACGTCAGCCGATCAAACTGAATGTCTGCCTCAACGACCAGCTGGAATTCGGTGAAATGACAGAAAACGAAATTGAACACGAGATGAGCTCCGAGTTCGGCATCGGCAAAGTGGGTCGGGTGCAGAAGAAAATGTTCGACTTCGGCATGGGCTACAGCCTGAAGTTCCAGTTGGACAACAAGGACTTTGATATCGATTTGTTGGACAGCCATGTCTATTGTTTCGCGTGTGCCAGCGATGCCTATTGTTTCTATGCGTTGTTGGTTGGTTTGGTCTTGGTGGTGTTCTGCTGCTACGCATACTGGCCGATGTGAACTTTGATCCAGTCATATGCACCGAATTTTGTGTGATCAGTTGTTTTATATTATGTACTGTATGTGGGGATATCTGCACATGTACATGCATGTAAATTGTGATTCTGTACATGTACATTCTGTTCTTGTCGTCGCTCTCTGCCCCCGAAACATCCTTACATACAGTATAACCACATTTGGATCATGAATTTTTCATTGTAAATGAACAGATTTTGCGGTTTTGAAGATGTGTCTTCCATTCCTGCACTGAATATACTTTCGAGTGACAGTCTGACTTTCCAAGATAAGGATCAGGAATAAAAAATATGAGTGAAATGATCAAGGATGTATGTGTGTTGTGTATGCAGTCGTCGGAATTCACTTCAAATACAGAACCAATCCAATGACTGCCCAGAAACGTGAGTAGATCAATGAACATGTTTTTCGGAGAAATGCTTCTTCCTATTTTACTCCGAGCTGGTCTCGATCACAAAGTTTTGCTCCTTTTCTTCTTCGCTCCTCCCAAACGCTCCGCGCATGATGTCGTCCCTGATCTGTTGTCGATTCGTGTAGAACACATGCTCCAACGCCGTGATGCGTTGTTTTGCGTGCGCCGTTTCTTCGGCGAATTGGGCGTACAGCTTGTTGAGGTTCTCCTGCAAACACAAACGTCGGGTCTCGGTTTGTAACAGCACTAACAGTGATGCTTCGTGAGTCAGGTACATAGGTTTCGGGTTGCACATGCACGCTGAAATCTGATTATCGTACCTCAAACAGTTGCACCTGCGTTTCGAGATGATCGACTTTCTGTGTGACCGTCTTCAACGGGCCGGTCACAATTTGAGGCACGCTTTCGTCGATAAGATTGTCCTTCGCCAGAATTTCTCGGCCTGAAAACGACAATTGGCTGCAAGTCTGAATATAAAAATACTTGTTTAGCGCGCATAATACCTTTTTGCAACAGAATCTTCTTGGCTTCGGGGTATTCGCGCAGCGCTTCCCACAGATCGTCTTTTGATAGGACGAACAGATCACTGTAGCCCACCGAGCGCACGCCGGCCGATCTGAGGAAATGGTTAAAACAATTTGAGAAGTTTTTCATGGTGTTATTTGAAAATATTTTCAGTATTCTTTTGCACAAAATAATACACTCTACATACCGTTTATTGCCGTTCTTTGCGCCCGGGATGTCCATGATGCTCAATTCGCCAAATACACTGCCCTCCTTCAACGTGACGAACACCTTGATGCCGTCGGGTGCCACAACATTGAGCGAACCACGTTTCACAATGTACATTTCCTACAAGTCCCTGTCTTTTTTCAATTGCACACGCCACTCTCTTCGATGTCGATGATAAAAGTTTATTCAGTTATTTATATTTGCACAGCACCTTGCCAACATCGCCCTTCCGACAAATATAGTCACCCGGACTGAACACCTGCAGTTTGAGTTTGAGCACAAGTTCCACAAGCAGACCTGGCTCGCAATCCTGAAAACTTGCATATTTTAGCAACTTTTTTACGTCAAAGCAAATGTACAAATATAATATTTATTACCTGAAACAGTTTGACGCGTTTCAACGTTTCCAAGTGCACGCGCATGGCCAACTCTGTTTTCAGCTTCGACGGCAAATGAGCGGTGACCGCATCCTCATCCAGACTCTGGCCTTGGCCCCAAATATAGCCGAACCTGAATTCAGGAAACAAGTTTTTAACGTTGAACAGTTATACCGATTCGATTCCATATTGTTTTCACAAAAAAAGAAACCGTCTGACCATTTTATGATACGAGTCTGCAGTTTTGTGTTGACCTTTCGATGTTCCATGTACTGTTTGACGCCATCCTGCTGCTCTTCAAACTCGGCCTTTGCAGCGTTCATATTGGTCACCATTTCACCAACGTTGCCTGAATGAGCGATCGGACTCTCACGAAATTCAACAAGAAACGCATCGTATACATAGATTTGCAAAATTGTCTCTGTCTGAAGAGTAGGCATGTACTGGATCTATGGTTGGTCGGTTCCCTGTTGCCCACAAACAGAGGGTGCGTCAGTCATCGTCAGTGACAGTGTCAATTCAGACAACGAATGCTCACTTACCGACAATGGTGGCGAAAATTAGCAGACCGAGCAGAATGTCGATCGTGACAAAGATGAACTGCCATTTGTGTGTCGGCACCACCTTGCAAATACAGGGTGTTTCTCGGTGGCGAAATTACACAAAAGCGAAGAACAACAAAGAAAATTGTGCCAAACCTGTTCGCCGATGGTGGTAAGAATGAGTGCCGACCAGTAGAGACTGAAGATGTACTGTCGGGTGAGGTTGCTGAAGATGACGTGGTCGGATCGATTCAGCCAATGATCGTGCTGCAACTCCATCTGGTCGAAATCGGTCAGATTCCAATAATCGACCCCCTGATCAATCGATGTCGATGGCTGATAGAGACACGAATCCGGCTCACTGATCACGTCGCACGTCGGCTGCACGTACTGACGAATCTTGTCGTATTGGAATTGCCAGGCGGACGTGCCGGGCACTGCAGTTCGGTAAGCGATTTGGTGCCGTCTCTGTGTATGCGTCAGTGAAATCAAACAAGGAGACCCATTTCAAATTGTCGTCGAGACAAAGTAGTCACATGTGGCTCAAACGCAGGTAGATCTCGTGTCCTGTTCCAGTTGTATGAACAACGTGTGGCTTACGCGCAAAGCAGACGGTAACATTTAGGCCGGCGTCAGCATATCGCTGGCACCAGCATTACGCCTGCATTTGGGGCATACGCGACGACTTGTGTCGACGACATTCGAATAAGCCTACAAACATCAACCGGTTGCGTGAAGGCCGCATTGATTGACCTGACCAATGCGTAACAGCGTCGTTGTGTGTTGCTCACCATATCAACTTCAACCACCCACACTGACTTTTCAATACAAGAAACATATTACTGGGCACAATCATGAGGCACAACACCCTCAATGCACCATTAATGTCTGACGCCTTGCTGAGCGCGAAGAACAGACAGGCGTTCCAGTGGAAGTTGACGAAAATCATCATCAACAGTTTGAACACGCGAAACGCATTCGGCAGCGACGTTCGCGTCTCGGTGCGATCGATGAAATCGCTCAGTCGATAGCAGCGAATGATGCGATTCAATCGCAATGCTGTCTGACCCGGCCATAGCAGATACAAGATGTCGGTCGGGAAAATGCTGGAGAAAAGCAGCAGACGGAGTTGCTATTCTCCGATTAGAAAAAATACCGAATAATAGCGCAAATGCTTTCTTGAATAATATTGTGAGTACCCACCTGATGACGTCCATTTTCAGCTGTGACGTTGTGCGATAGTGTTTCCACAGCTCCTTCTTATCCGTCACCATTTGACCGTTTTCGAGAAAGCCTGTCGATCAATCAAGAATTCGATCGCAATCATTAACCTCGTCAATCAATCACTCGATCGAATCAATCAACCTTTCCTGGTCGAAATGAGTGTGTCAATGGCGTATATCGCATCGGACGAGTAGTCCAAGACGATCCAAAGACGCCAGAATCGCTCGAAATCGTTGAAGCTGACGCGCGCAATCAGCATGATCAGATTGTAGGCGCACGCCAGTGACACCAACACCGACCAATAGTAATAGAAGGACTTGGCTGGGTCGACGTAAAAGTTGTAGATTGACCTGAAATCGGCACATTGTACGATAGCCCATGGCACAGCTTCGTACAGTCTACTCTGCATTGTGCACAGGGCGGTTAAATTAACTTCCGACTTATGTTTGGCGAGCAGTAGCGTACAAGTTGCACATGATACACGAAAGTCGACAATACACGCGGCCCCCGGTTCAGGTAATACAGTATACTGTACACATGTCCGAGTGTGCCACGTGCTCATCTGCAGTAGGTGAGCACCTAATCATATTTTCACGGAAGGTGGGCGTGCCACTGCATAAACGAACAGCATCCGATGTGCAATCCGTTGTTTCCAGCCGACAGTATCCTCCATCTTCACATCCTTGTCATTCAACAGATTCGCCGCGCTGATCTGTTGGACCAATCCGTTCTCCATTTTCGATTCAGCGCCTTCCGTTTGTTTCTGGTCCTCATGATGCACCCCGTGCTCTTCGCTCAACAGCCACGAACGAACCGTCTGCAAACAATGTATGTCTATTGGTCATAGTCGGTGTGTGGAACGCATTTTGTAATGAATTGATTTGAATGTTCTCTTACTCCTTCTCTTTCTCTTGAACATACGTCGTGGTCTCGCAAAAACGGGCTATCAAACTTTGGTTCCCTGAGGATCGGTCTTGTCTTGGTTAGGTATAAGGCTTTCAAGATCGTATTGCGTCATTCGCTGATGACACTGGTAAACCAGCATAAAGCACTTGATATCTTATTCTGTTCATTGAGAATGTGTGTCGTCATCGACAAGCATGACGCCATGGTGCCAGAAAACACCGGCCGCTTTGACTAAATAGCACGCTCGCAACTACGCTTTGAAAAAGGAATATAAAGTGCATTGAAACATCAATCCAACCATCATCACTCGCACCACTTTTGCGAATTCCAACTTGGGCGGTTTCGGCAGTCGCACGATTCGACGTTGTTTGTGTGCGTGCACCAGATGACCGTTTGGGTTGTCGGGGATTTCGGGCGCCAGTGAATCGTTCAACGGTTTGACGTCATCCTCCTGCTCCGACTCGTCCTTGTGCACCGCTGCCACCTCCGCGTCCGCTGCCGCCTCGTCTGTAACGCACAGCTAACAGGCTGATGTTTCATTATTTAGTTGTCTGACATCATAATGGTCTCCCACAGGCTCGCATCGCGCGGTGGTTTTGGGTTTGGGGGGTTGGTTTGGACCTGGACGCAACAACAACAATTCTTGATAAACTCAACTCACCAAGTTCCAGCACGTGCTCCTTGCTGCTCTCCACGTCTGACATGTCGACGCACTTTGTCGATCTATCGATTAGCAGATATTGATTTGTGATCACTTGCTGGTGCAACACGTCAAGGAAATGTTTCACATTAGCACGTGCCTGACGAACGAAATCAATCTCTGTTAAAAGCCAAAGTCTACACAAACTACGCCCACTTGATGTTAGAAACATCCAGCCGTGTTAACATCAAAGCTCATTCAAGCGCTAATAAGCGTATCGTGTTACATACAACATACTGTACCCATGACAACCGGAAGATATCATGTGCCTCAGGCACCTGAAGACCAGAAACATCTCACATGTATCAAACACACGCGTGTGACTATGTGACTGCTTCATGAGCCCGACCAGTGCTTGTACACGTGCAAGCTGCACCGGAAAAGCTCGCATCAAAGATGCACCTTCGTGTATTAAGTGGGCAGGCAGTTGTTGTCGCTGGGCTGAATACTGACTGATTAACGAGCCTGTCACGTTAATGAGTGCCAGTTAAGCGCAAAGATGTTCAGAGCAATGTGGTGGCAAAAAATCGATATTCTCGTTTTCCGCGGCCAATATGATGAAATTTTTCGCGCTTTTCTTCAATTGTTTTCTTTCTCCAATTTCGTGATTTCGTTTGGATCTAAATGAAACTAAAGAATGGCTAACGACAAACCGACACAAAACGGTGATGTCGCAGCCCGACCGCAGTACACCGTGCAACGCAAGGGTATATTCAATTCGATTGCACAGGTGAAGTTTGATATTTATCGCCGTTTCCACTATCCTGAAAGGACCTCAGTGACGGAAAACAAGCCTAATTTTCATAAACCAAATAACACTTTTATTAGAGCTGTCGGAGGCCATGATGTGTGACAACCAGAGGTTGCTTACCCATAATTTTTCATTCAGTTTCTGCGCATCAAACCCAAGCCCGGTCAAATAGCGCCTGGTGATTTGCAACAGTTCAACAACAACACCACAGACGCACCGCCGGCTGCTGCCGCACCAGGAGATCAGGCAACCACCGAACCTGAACGGGTCACATGGTTCACGTAAGTTGATCTACACTCTCTGCACCAACACTCTTGAATCCGTCATCAGTCCGCTGTAACGGCCCCTTGATTCTTATCACAATTATAAGTAGAGTTATGAATAAGAAAACCACTCCATTCCTGAAACGACAAGCAACTTGCATACATACAGTGATGTAGCAATGCAGTATGATGATACAATTTTTCTGCCTGTGCAATTAGCGTCCATAATCCAAAATCACGGCGCATTGATCGTCGTGTCACATTTGTTATCATGCTCGCATCCCATCCCAATTGCAGCCGGCTCCGCGACCACATCGTTGATCCGGCGGACGAACAATATTACTGGTGGACGGGTGTGGTGAGCATTGCCGTCATCTACAATCTGAGCGTGATCGTGGCGCGGTGCACGTTCGACGAACTGCAGACCGCCGACAACATGTACTACTGGGCCGCGTGCGACTACATTTGTGACTTTGTCTACATTTTAGATATGGTCGTCAAAATGAAGACCGGTCGGTCACTATATAATGCGTCAACGGAGTTTAGCCCCTGTGTTTTGTATGCGAACCGAATCTCATCCAGCCCTTCACTTGTTGGTTGTGAGATTCGCAAGGATGTGTGTGCATAGCGGCGGCTTTGTTGCCTGACCGTCCGTGTGTATGGCTTGGCTTGGGGTCAAGGTTGCGATGGTAACCAACCGGGAAACGACAACGGTTGAACTACGGCAAGCAATAGGGGATTTTGGAAGTGGGCGGAATAGAACCGCTCCAAATGTCGATTCCAAAATAGGGTTGAAATAAACATTGAGTTGCTGTGGTTCAACCGCTGTGATTATTGGATTCCAACTCTGCCTCTGATACATATGCATGCTCACATGGTGCGTGAAAAAAGGCAGTGCCAAATAATGTGGGCCTTTCCATTCCATCATTATTCGCCCACACCACGCAGGTTTCCTGGAGCAAGGTCTGCTGGTGAAGGACTGGCGACGTCTGGCCAAGGGCTACTTCAAATCGACGGCCTTCCGTGTCGACGTGGCGTCGGTGTTCCCAACGGACATTCTCTACGTGCTCCAAATATTCAATCAACGTCCGTTGTTTCGCATGAATCGTCTGCTGCGACTGCCGCGTGCGAGCGAGTTTGTCGACCGGACCGAGACCAGGAGTTCGTTCCCGAACGCATTCCGCGTGTTCTGCGTCATCTGCTACATCGTCATCATCATACACTGGAATGCGTGCATCTACTTTGCCATCAGCAAACTGATCGGACTCGGCACCGACAAATGGGTGTATGGCATAAGGAATGATCAGAGCCTGAGACGGTATGGGGAAGCTGTCCTTGATGGATTAGGAGGCTAAAACTGCATTCAAGTGAAACCTCACTTTGTTGACAGATTGTCGGACGACACCCTCGCGCGTCGCTACATCTACAGCTTCTACTGGTCGACATTGACGTTGACCACAATTGGTGAGACACCGGCACCTGAACGGGACTGGGAGTACATCTTTGTCACCATCGACTTTCTCGTCGGCGTCCTCATTTTCGCCACCATCGTTGGTAATGTCGGAAGGTTAGCAGTGAATTCTGAGATTAGATTTGTCGAGGTCGCATATGTACAATAGAAAACAACAACGGGAAAATACAAATCGTGGGAAATAAAAGCTCGCAAAGGATTGGTGCCAGGTGTTGCCTGATCATGAAGGGGTCATAACCCGTGTGTAGCAATGTGCATGTGGTTGCTGACCTTAGATAATCAAACAATAAGGATATTTGTCTCAGCGGTAATAAGAAATAGCAATGTACTGTGTACACATGGCTGTGATGCGCCAACTGGCCGAGGGTGGGCAAGCCACAGGTTCAAGCGTTCCACAGGTGCATGAGCGCTTGCTTATCATGTCCATCGTGGGACTGTGTAGTTGAGCCGAGCCACCAAAAAATTCGCGTTAAAACGGCACTCAGTTACAAAGCACAAAACCCGATAATGTTTCAGCATGATTTCGAACATGTCCGCCGCGCGCACCGAGTTCCAGAATCGAATGGACGGCATCAAACAGTACATGGAGTTTCGCAAAGTCGGCAAAGAGCTGGAGAATCGCGTGATCAAATGGTTCGACTATTTGTGGTCGAACAAACAGACGACGTCCAGTGACGATGTACTCTCGCAGCTGCCCGCAAAATTACAGGTATGGTATTTCCTACTCATGTGAGTCAAAGGAAGCCGTTTCAACGTTGTAAGCCAACTCCTAGCTGAGGTCGAAAATCCACGACTGTACTTGAGAATGCAAAGAAAGAGAGATCACACGTGTCATGCACGCCGCCAACGTCACCAGAAGCCTGAAACATTGTTCGTGCGCTGGTTTCTTACGTGGCGTGTGAGGTCTGATTTCTCTTTCTTTGCATTTTCAAGGTGAATCGCACAATTTCGACTTTAGCTAGGAGCAACTGGATCGCACATGAGTGGGTGTTTGGACCAATATAATGAGCAGGGGGCGCCTGGGGAGTCAGAGCTAGCGCAGTTATACTAGTTTGTTGGGAATGTTGTATGTAGTTTGTGAAGCAGTTGACCCACACTCTCCCGCGTCAACACTTGTGGAGGCCCAAGCTTTTGGGTTTTCTCACTTCGCAGAAAAAACATACAAAACTGCAGGCGGAAATCGCCACTCACGTTCATCTTGAAACGTTGAAAAAGGTGAAGATCTTCCAAGAGTGCGAAGCTGGTCTGCTGGCAGAGTTGGTGCTCAAGCTGAAGTTACAGGTTTGCGTCATTATGTTACACAAAATGTAAAAATAAGTTACAAATATCAATTTACTTCTGTTTATCACGATCATGTTTATTCATATTGCAAAAGAAAAGTGTATTTCGTTTTGTTGCAGGTCTTCAGCCCCGGTGACTACGTGTGTCGCAAGGGTGATATCGGTCGTGAAATGTACATTGTGAAACGGGGCAAACTCGCCGTGGTTGCACCGGATGGCATAAAAGTAAAAATGAAAAGAAATATAATCTTTTTCAAGCACTGTTTTTTTATCCCTGATTAGCATTGTGAAGCCAACTGATCTGTTCTAGACTAACGGTAAAACGCGAAGCTTCATACCCTGTATGTATATACATATGTAGGTCAGATGATTGCATGGGGTTGTCGACCCTGGGTATTATATACTACCACTGATCCCGTGTTGATTTGTTCCGCATCCACCGCTGGTATCCACTGAGCTTCGGTGCATCAGGCCATCGTCAGTGCCCTCTGTTCGCATACCGCTGATGTTTCACTGGCTGTTTATAATCGCGCAGGTGTTCGTCACGTTGGGCGAGGGCGTCGTGTTCGGCGAGCTGTCGATTCTGAACATCGCCGGCAGCAAGAACGGCAACCGTCGTACGGCCAACGTCCGATCGGAGGGCTACAGCGATTTGTTCGTCTTGACCAAGGACGATCTGTGGGACGCGCTCAAGGAGTACCCGGACGCACGAAGAATGCTCATACAGACGGTTGGCTAGAATAGACGCCTCGTGCTGGCATCTGGTGTGAGCGAGAACACGCATTGGGCCGTACTTTGTGGCATCACTGTTAGAGTGCTGAGCTGAGTCAATTCAATAACAAAATAATGTAAGTACAACAGGGGTCAAACAAAAATTTACAAACGTTGCCTTCATCCGTGGAAGCAACGTGAGCGGGCGTGAGTGCATGTGAAAAGTCTATGTGGTCCTGTCCTCCAAAAGTGTGTACATGTGCTGATGTTTCATGCTGCCTGATGTTTCAGGGTCGCGAGATTCTGCGCAAGGACAATCTGCTCGACGAGAATGCGCCTGAAAATCAGGAAACGACGGACGAAAAGGCTGAGCGACTGGACGGGTCGGTTGAAACATTAACCACACGACTGGCTCGACTGCTCGCTGAGCACACGAACACACAACGCAAACTGACCGAAAGGGTGAAACATCTGGAGGCAGAACTGGACAAGTACAAAGCTGCTGCGCTTGGCGTCGGCTAATGACGGATGGCCGATATTTTGGACATATAAGATCATTTGTTGTCAACAGGTAGAAAAAACTGTATGCTTATGTACCGTACTGCTTCATTTCTACATTGTACACTGCTTAGAGTCAATCTTATATTCATGCTTATACTGCTTATATTCAATCTGCTGTGTACATAACACGTATATTGCGCCTAAGATAGAACAATTGACGTGACGAATTATTCGCTAAAATTGGTTTTGCTCACTATGCTTACATACCTACAGTACCAGCTGCAATGAGCTGTTGGAGACCTACGTAAGCCTGCAGGCCCATTCAGGCTCATGACGAGCCTGCACATGCTCAATACAAAAGGCACAGCAGGCGCGCAGGATCGCATGTATTGTGCGAGAGTTCAGTCCCAGGGCACAGGTTCAGACCCGGCCATTCAGGCTCGACCGATTCAGGCCCGGCTGGAGCCTAAGCCTAAGCCTATAAATGGGCCTGAATCGGCCTGGCCTGAAAAACTGGGCCTGAAAGGGTCGGGCCTGAACTTCCGGGCCTGAAAAGTCGCGGAATAGATCGCATGCACAGTAAACAGGTGCAGCGATACATCCGCCGATACTGCAAGGTTACATCGACTAGTTTGATGGGTGAGCGAACAAAACGCATTTTTGCCACTACATTCTCACCAATGTGCTCAGTTATGTATATCTGCCGGTGAAGTTCGCATGGCGTGTCAGTTCTGGTTTTAATAAATATACGTGTACCCAAATTGTTCATGTTGTAATATTGTTTGATGTAATTGTTATACGGCAAGGTAAGAACCGTCAGTGTAATTGATTAAAAAAATAAAACGACGTACCGTACATAGTTTTCTTGTCTTAAAATTATGTGCGTGTAATCTATAATCAAATGCCGGGTACAAAATCCCGGTCTCAGACCCAAGACGCTTGAGGCAGCGAAGCATAAATCGAGTTCTGTGCGGTCACTCCCGGTGATACTTTATAATTGGAACTTTTATGAAATTCAAAGGAGCAAAACCCGCGGTCTCGTCTGTGCGTGGCATCCAGAAAAACGTAGAGGTCTGCTAAACCTTGTTGGCATGTACAGTACATGCACATGCTGTATATTGAGAAAAATATTACAGTTTTTGAATCTCAGAACCAAACCACAAACAAATAAACAGTACAAAACTTATTTATCAGTGCGCAGCATCAACAACGATGTAAAACTATGGCTAGTGTTGTCAACGCAGCTGCCTGTGTTTCGTGCAAACAGCAGCACAATGTTTGTTGTCCTCAACGGATCGGTTCGGCTCTGACCATCCAAGCCTGTAATATGCAGTCCACATTTTTTTCATGTTCATATACTGTACTGATGATGTATAGTATACCTATGGTATGTACATTCATATAGTCCAATTCTCAAATCTAATCAAACTATACGTATCAATTCGATTCCAGCAATTTTTTTGGTACTAGAACGGAAATTTTTGTGGTCCGGAATACAACAAGTAAAACTTTACAAAAATGTAGAGATTAAAAAAGTTAACAAAAGTTCGACAATAAAATTTTTTAATCTAACCCTGGCTGGTTTCATATGTATACTAAATGTCGTAAAAGTAAGTTTACACGCACCCCGCGTGTGCTGCATTAAGCAGGCATCCCAGCCAGCTAACCACAGTGTACGTTTGCACGAATCACAGGCAGTTTTGTTGCCAACAATAGCATTAGCCAGAACCAGAACTGTGTTCTTTGGCGCTCGTGCGCACACATCAGGGCAGTGCGAGCGCACGGGATTTTCTGTATCCGACAAACATCCACAGTATCAGCTCAGCTAACACCGCGCTTATCTGGTGAACAAACAGCCGGCCTCTAATCGCACGTGTCAACTTCAGGTGCTGTAGGATGAATTAACAGTATGTTGTGTTTTGTATTCAAGATATCGAAAAGCGGATGTGCACAACACGTCTATAGTTGATGATGAAGTGAGATTATTACTTGCGATTTTGACTTTGGTGTGGTTTGCTCACAACAGCGCGAACGCCAGTAACCGTATCAGTTCTCGGTGCGTTTTATCTTTGTGGTCAGGGAAATCAATGCGGTGGTAGAAATATTGGAACACTGAGTGTTGATGAGAGGTGATATCGATTTCCGAACGCTCTTTTAGATTCTTTTACGATAATGATCAACCTTGCTCGGCATGAGATCTTGTGCTTGACGACACTATCGTGCGTGATAGCCATCATCACATGCACTTCCGTCCGGCCGGCTGATGTTTCGACAACGGCAGCACCCAGCTGTCCGCCATGTCCGGCGACCAACAAATCCATCAAATCCACGCCAACAACGCGCAAAGAGAATCTGTTCGTGAATTTGACGGTGGCAAGTGTGCGTCTGATGGACGACCTGCTCATCGTGCCCTCCAATCGTCGGCTGTACATACTGGCGCTGTTGCCCTTGCACGAACAGGCAATCGCCCTGCACGATCAGGCAACCATGTCGCATTCGTGTGGCGCGCTGCAGCCGAACGTGTTCGAATCGATGGTCGCCTTGCTGCACGAACTGGCTGTGCTGAATCGGGACGCACACGTGCTCCCAGACCTGAAACTGGGCAAGTTATACATATTTATTACTATAGGCTTTTTGAATTGTTCAATTGGTTTATATTTTGTGAAGATTGACTGGATAATTGAGCAAGATCACAGTGATGAATAAATGAATAAGTCGAAACTTTTCATGGAAAATTCAAATAAGTACACCTTTTTGTGCCGATTTTCTTTTGATGGCTATGCACTAATGAGGGGTATCCACGTTTTTACTCACCTACTCTAAACTTTTTGCCTCTTGACACACCATTGTATACCTCGCCCTACTCGATGTTTGTTTTTACAGTATTCTCCACACCTTTCTTTTAGAGTTCAGTTCTTTTGGGGTTCCGTTCTGTTTTCTGGGCGCAGAAAAACACAAATTTGGCAGCTCGACAATGAGATGAGTTGAACGAACGCATACCTACACCAGATATTGAATGAATGTGCCGGTTATCATGTAATCATCTGCCCAGTGTCATGCATCCAAAAGTACTGTACAAACGCGTGTCGTTGTGCTGCGCAGGTGCGTTGATCGTTGACACGTGCGACAGCGAGTTGCGTACGATCGCCGATCTGTTCGAATTGTTCGCCAATCGACGTCACGTCAACGACATTCGGGAGCACGACCTGGTCGCAGTCGTCCATCACAACTATCCGATGCCAACCAGTTTGGCGCAATTCATCAAGGTACAAAACTAAGTGTTTGTGCACCATTTTTGTGTCCGTGTTGGTTTGTCATTTCCCTGTAGATCTGTTCTCACCAGTTGGATTGCCATACTAATGTTTCTGTCGACGCAACTGCCTTTACGATCCGTGCAAACGCAGCAGACGGCTAAATAGTTTTGTCGTCGAATCGAATCATGTCGTCAAACAAGCAATAATCCCATATGAGACTGAACTGAACCGCCACACCAAACGTATGCTCCTGGAAGAAATCGAACCACTGACCTCCCAGCTCCCAGCCACCAGGCCTGGACAGCCAGTTGCTCTACCAACTGACCTGCGGGAACGCGGTTTGGCTGCGGCTCAAAGTTGCCTTTTACCAATGAGACCGTGTAGACACACGCTTCTAGTCAACAAGCCCCGAAGGAGCGCGAACATACACATGTGACTTGACGACAAAATGCGACGACATGATTTGACGACGTTACTATAAGCCCAGTCTGCTACGGCATGCAACATGCTTGGGATTCGTGCACAAACATCCTGCTGCGTTTGCACGAAAGATGGGCAGTTGCGTTGATATAGTAAATTTCCAAATTCGCTGCCGCACAGTAAAATACGTATACTCTGACAATTCTTTTGGGAGAAACTTTTCAGCAGGGTGCCTGAATTGACAAGGAGGAATCAGGCCAAAAGAATTTGAATTGGTTTCGGCGGGAAAGCTGTTTTCGCGTTTCTTTTTCTTTTTCTTTCTTTTTTTGGACTTTTTTTGATGCAAACAGGACAGTAATTTGCAAATTTGATTGTTTAATTGTTGTTTCGTAGAACTAATATAGTTGTTTTGAACTTTTTGGTTCAGTCTCAGCATCGTGTTGTCCGGTTTCGACGGTTTACGGGCATTTCCCTGCGCACGACAGCGACTTCCACTGAACGAGCATTTGTGTTTTGTGGCGAATTGTTTTTCGCAGGTTACCAATACCAAAATTCATCAATGAATGCAGTTGAACATTGCAGAAAAATGTAACTTAAAAAGCACAAGCAGCTGAACAAGAAGCAGCTGTGAAAAAAAATAAAAAATGTCGGCCGAAGAAGAAAAAATGAGAAGTGATGAATGAGGGAGATGAATGAAAGGTCAGTTGTTGCTCGTCGATGCACAGGAGCATGAGGCTCATGATGAGGCGTCGACCATGCAAACCATTTCAAATAAGCTGCTTTCCAGAATTGATGGTCGCCGCGTGAAACATCAACAAACCGGCGGTTTTCAGCAAGCGGAAGAGACATTAACGAAAGAAAAAGTTAAAAAATGTTGGTTTGTTTTTTCACACATTCAAGGTGAATTCGTGGTGCACGTTGCGTTCAATTTTTTACTGGAGGGAGCGCCGCTTCTATTGATCATATTGTATATCGAACTGCAACTTCGTGGAACATGAAACATCACGTTTCAGATTATTTCGAATCCGTGTTGCGCATGTGGTCACCGTCAACCTGGTGATTTGGCCGAATTGACGACAAGCGGAATTTGTGGAAGGGGGGGGCGATCGAGAAAATGTGACGTAATCTAACATTGCTGCGGTAGAAGTTTGTGGCTATTCTCGATCGGTTCCCCACGCTAAAATGCACGGATTATAATGTTTTCCAATTGAATTTCATTTTTTGGTAAAAAAATTATTGTTGCAGCAAGCAGCAGATCAGTGATATTGGTCGCACAATGACTTTATAAGAATTGGTCAATTTTTTCCTGAATCGTAAAGCGAGAAAGTGACGGGGCAATGACGTTGCGTTGCGCGATCGCACACAAAACATGCAGTCCACAACATGTTTCAGACCCGCAGCAACGTAGATGGTCTGCTCGATTATTTTCAGCTGAAAATGTTTTGTGAGAATCACAAATAGCACAGTGGTTAAGAGTGACTGCACGTGAAAATCAGGATGGATTTGATGAATTCTTATATGGTCATTGTGCGACCAATACCTGTTGCGACGTTACATAAATAATAAATTTAAAATGATGCTTGAATCAGAAAATTAATAAATTGAATAAAAACAACTGGAGTTGTTGAACTGTGATGATGTGCATTTTCTGCTTGTGCTTTGCATGTGCTTGTAGTTTGCATCATTCCCGGTGTGAAGTCAACACGGTACACTTGTTCCGAACCACAACACTATGCGTGCTTGGCTTTGCGCAGTATTAACTTTGGTCAACAACCGTTCCTTTGTTCCCCCCTCGGCAGGTAAATAGCGTTGTTTTTCGTAAAAATCACGCCTCATTTGCAAAAAGCGCATCTGAGCTGGCGATTGGGGGCAGACAATGGACGAGAGTAACTCAGTTAATACATTTTCATGTTGCATCTGCATGTTGCATGTCTGCATGATGGGCAGAGTAAAACGTTTGTTTTTGCGTGTGGGCACAAATAGCCCATTACATTGTTATTGAGCTAACTGTTGCAAAACGAGTATCAGCTAATGCACATTCAGTCAACCATGGCTGTGCCACCCAAAAAGCGTCTGAAATTTGATAGTAAAGAAATGGCTCAAGTGCGAATGGGTCCCGGCAGACATGCCGAAAACCCGAAGTCTGACATCATGATCAACAACATGTGGTCGAAGCTGCGCAACACACCAAAATCAGAGCGACCATGCAAGCAAATCGCGGCCTACATCTGCAAAACATTGAACATTTCGTTGAAGGCTCTATATGGAGCAATAGGTTGGTAAATTTTTTTAAGTTTGGCTCTTTAACCTGCGGTTGGTGGGATAGGCCCAAAGGTGATTGGCACTCATGAGGTGACGAAAGCCAATAATGCGCAAAGCCGGGGCACGCACAGCGCGAGAGAACAGAAAACAGTTCATCAGGTGGCACAGATGAAAGCACACAGTTGTAACAGAACCATTACTACATATTACTAGCGATAAACACAATATAAACATATAAACATAATGTAAATATCGCGTTCATGGTGTTCATAACCTGCTATGAAACTAGGTTCTTATCTCAAAACAACAACCTGACCACATCAAGTGATGAACACAACACCGCCCCGTTGGCAGGCTGGCTGGGCCCCCCAGAGACACGTGAGCACTACACCACTGAGGACCGCCACAATCCCCCAGGGCACGAGCTCGGACGTGGGGCATGTCTCCAAAAAAGAAATAAAGTGTTGTGCTCATCACAGAGAGTTAAAAACAGTACTGATCTTGTTTCAATCAAAAGGAATTGTTATGAACACCATCTCAGCAAGAAAAACACTCATTATTTGTTCTGAGAACACCACAATACAGAAAAACAACAAAAATAGGTCGGCTCCGTTGTTCAAATGAAAGGCTGATAAAGACAAACGGAGATTTTCGATTGACGTTGATTGGCGTTGCTGATATAAGCCGAGCACATCATTTTCCCCATTCCAATTGAGCACACGTCGAGCAGCACTCTGAAATAGCAGCTTCGGACGTACACACTTTCATACCAATGTAATATCCCCACGGCAATGGTGTACTGTACCGAAAAATAATGCGCAGTGCACTAGCAACAACGCTTTACATAGCCTGTCAGCTGTGTCTCGAAGTCAATGAAAATTTAGAATGTACAGGTAACATTCACCCCTAGTGAGTTTTTTTATCTTATGCAGCCCGTGACACTTATAAAGTGCCCGATGTTTGAACATGTATCGAGTCAAGCCAGCTTGCATTTCGTGAGCAGGCGATGTTTTACACAAAAGATATAAGAAATACGCAGGCGGATGCAAAACTGGGAGGTTTGAATTTCGTAGCTTAGTTGAAACATCATACGAAGTCAGCACAAAAAATTCACCATGAATTGGAGTTATGGTTTCATTGATGGACCAAAGAAAATGGGACACTTTAGTATTCAGAACATGATGATGCAAGGTAAGCATCACTGATCGCTATCGTACGGCGGTGGGCTTGAAAATGAAAGAAAAAAAACCGAGAAAAACAGATTTGAAAATAATCTCTGAGAAGCGATAGTTTGTCTGGTTGCCACCATTGTGCTACATAATCGACAAGAACCGAAAGTATCGCACCTGTTGATCCTCCAACGCCCAATGTTTGAACACGTGTTTGTATCGTCCATTGAACACATCGACAAACAAACGAGTAATGTCAGCAGACACACCCAGCAGCATGTTTATCATGCTCAAGTGGTCGACAGCGCCAGTGTGGGTGTGAATCGACCACCTGCAAAAGTTGCCAGTCGATTATACCAAAGGCACAGCATTTACACAAGCTGTCATCATGTGGCTCATCATGAAGAACCATATAAAAAGTAGACTATGCATGCATCGAAAATGATGGATTGTTGTTACTTGATGTTGCAGATTTAGATTCATAAATAATTGCCTGATGCAACATGCATCGTGTCGACCTGGCAGTTTGCTCGAACAAGTGATGTTTTAGGCAAAAGTCATAAGAAAGAAGACGTCAGCAGTCCACAGGGAAACTAATGCTTTGTAGTTTAGTTGAAACATCACACGAAATCAATAACCAAAATCGCATTGTCTCAAAAGCACCACCACCAAAGGCTCGCTGTGACCACATCAAAACCAGGCACGCTTCATAACGATAAAAAAGTGTCACACCTGTTGATCCTCCAAACATCATGGAGGATGCAATTGTGCTCAGGCAGTTGGTTGGTTTGTTGCCAACGTTCGGTGGTCGTGGTCGCAATTATTGACTGAAGATGTCCGACAGATCTTCTGCGCATTTGATCGTGTTTCGCCACAGATCAGGCAGTCGACCTCCAACAGCAGGTCGAATTGACAGTAGTCCTGATTTGGGACGGGTAATTTGAGCAGGTCCATGTCTGCGACGAAAGGAGGGCAGCACTTGAGGTCGAACTTCATCGAGAGCCATAGATGACAGAAAGACGGGTCGGATCGGGCTGAAGCGGCAAGATGGATACGATTTCGCACACTTCACGAACACAAAAGCGAAATGAATAAATGTTTGATAAATAAATGGTTCAAACAGGCCCGCAAAACGTTCCCACATCAAAATTTCTCAAACCAGTAAGTAGGGTTAGAGCTCTGCTGGTACCCGACACGCGGCACCTATCTGGCAAAAAAGCTGACACAAGACAGTTTTTAAAATATCCAAAAGTACTCGACACCCGACGTGGTATTTTTTGACCAAAACAGCCACGAATTTAATCTTTTGCTTCATCGATTCAAATTTTCGGCTTAATTTACTGAATTAAAATGTTTTTAAGCAAAATAGATTCCAAAACACCACAATTTGCGCCTTCGCGGAACACTTGGTTCGAAGAAAACTTTCGCCTGACACACGGACACTTGCCCAAATTTGGTACGCGACATCCGACAACCGTCATCCAACATCGCTCTAACCCTACCACACAGTTCTCCAAGAACCAAGAACTTCCCACATCCGAGGAAAGGTATAAAACCCCAAAAAGTTCTAAAAGTTGCAAAACATAAGTTGAAACAGCGTTTTCGGGCCAATTGATTTTTTGACAATTTTAGTGGGAAATGGTACATGTTGGTGTCGAAAAATGTAGGTAAAAGCCGCACCAAGCCAACAACCACCAACAATTTGGGTGAAATTCTCAAGCCTTAGCACCACCGGGCAGCATAGTTGCAACTTTTCCGGAAAACAATACTTACTGAAAAAATATTTTTCCGGGAAAAAACGTTTTTTCCAATATTTTTTCAGGTCAAAAATTAGTCGCCTGTTCAAATGGGGTACGTTTGGCCAAAGTATGGGCTAAAATTGCTTCATGAGGAAAATCCATGCTAGAAAAGTCGACCAAAAGACACAAGAATTGGTGGCTTTGCACCAGTGTGGTGGCTGGCCAATCGACCCAAGATACCGGGGGGGAAGGTTTCGGAGTTACTCGAGATACCCCCCAGAGGCTACCCAAGATACCCCTATGGTCCGTCAAAAGGCGAAAAAAAGGCCGTTTTTGCATGCAATTTTACTGCAAAATTGGCCTAAAAATGGGTACTTTTTGACATTTTTGTCGAAAATTGGTCTAAAATGACCGATTTTGGGTGTTTAGCGCGATTTTTAGAGGCTCCGAGGTCGAAAAACACCTATTTTTGCCTTTGAAAAGCATAAATCTACTTACTCGATATACCCTTTGGGGTCGGCTCGAGATAGATACCCTTCCCCACATCCCCCCTAAGGGTTGACTCGAGATAGATACCCGTTATGGGGGGAATCTATGCTTGCGGGCCGGAAAAAAACCGTTTTTTTTCGAAAAAAACCGAAAAAACCGTTTTTTTCCGAGGCCCGGAAAATTACGTTTTTATTTTTCCGGAAATTTTTCCATGTGGCAACTTTTGGAAAAAAACGGTTTTTTTTCAAAAATTTCCGAAATATTTTCAAAGGTTGCGAAAGAATGTTGTCAAAACCAATGTAAATCGGTGCTAAACAGTTCAAAATGAGCATTTTTTAATCTCCAAGTGCATTTTTAGCCTGTTTCAGGCCATTTCCCGACAAAAATTTTCTCCAAAATAGGCGTTTTTGGACCATGGGTATCCTTAAGTACTGGAAAAATATTTGGAAAAAAACGGTTTTTTTCCGAAAAAAAAACGGTTTTTTTCCGAAAAAAACGGTTTTTTTCCAAAAATATATTTTGCGGAAAAATACGCAAGTATAGGGGAATCCCCCCATCCCCCCCAGCCACACAGTGCTTTGCACGATTTGAGAAACTGACTTCGCTGACTATTGAAGTTCTTTGCGAAAAAAATCGAAATTTTCCCCAAAATTTCCCAGTGCCGGAAAAATATCGGTTCGTTATTTTGGCCTGTGGAAAAGACGGTTTTCTTTGTTGTTTTTTCAGGAGAAAAGGTTTCTTCCGTGTGCAACTACAGCGGGTGGTGATCAGGCTACTTTGGTGGGGCGGGTAGCGCACACTGGGGCGATGGGCTGCCACTACCATCTGCACCGCCCGGCTCAAGGGGTATCTATCTTGCACCAACCCCAAACGTTATCTTGCACCAGGCTCTTCAAAAGGCAAAAACTGATACTTTTCGACCTAAAAGTACCCAAAAATCGCGCGATTACTAGCAAAGTCAAGCACAAAACGGTCGTTTTGGCCAATTTTGGGCCAAAATGACAAAAAAGTGCCCACTTTTTTTAGGTAAAATTATAGTAGTAGCAGGAGTTGGGGGTTACCCCCTCTCAATACTTACCTACCATAGAATCCGAGGGGGTTGGGGGTTAAGTATAGGCAATCCGCCAGCTCATGGCACTCAATACACACAGGCTGCACGCTGCATTACTGCCGTCAATGAATGCATGTATTCTCTGCCGTGAACCTTATCTGCATCTGCAGTTACCCGTTGAAACATCCACAAATTTTGCAACAGTGGAGAAAAGTGTTATGTCAAGCAGCTGAAGAAAACCGAGTAAATTATAAAGCGGCCATCAAAGTGTGACACTCGCTCAAAGTCCATATTTTGTTCAGAAAATGGCGTGTGCTGCTGCATGCGTTGTGTGTATAAAAAGTGCCATGAGCCGATGGATTGCCTATACTTAACTCTCACAACTAGGGTTAGAGAGATGTCGGGTCGGGTGTCGGTGTCGGGTGCCAAAAAAGTGTAGGTGTCGGGTACCCCCAGATGTCGGGTGTCGGGTTTTTTTTTTCAAAAACTAGATGTCGGGTGTCGCTTGTCTGGTACTCCCTTCCCCGACCTCTAACTCAACCCCATGCCCACAGCATTGTCTCCGGGCGCATGCTAACATCAAAATCCAAACTCGACCACAACCAACCTAAACGCGAGTGGCCACACAATAGCCACAATCAAGTTGGACAGCACAGGCACGCTAATTGTGATGTAGTAGACGCGCAGTGCGGTGCGACGGGTTGGCTGGTTGGTTGGTTATTGCCAAGTCAACGGATGTCGCGTGGTCGCGTCATTGACTGAAGATGTCCGACAGATCTTCTGCGCATTTGATCGGGTTTCCCCACAGATCGATTGGGCTCAAGGATACGGGTCGATTTTTGCAACAGAACAGATGTTCGACCGTCCGGCTCGGTGGCACGGTGCGACGCGGAGTAGCATGTGGCAGGCTGCCAACCTGTGTGTAAATCTTCATTGTGATGACACATTTACCGTACCAAAAACGACAGCACATACGTCACGTGACCTTTTATTATTACATTGATGCTCCGAGATTGATTACTGATGCCACTCACTGTGACCACGGCAAAAGTTGTTCCAACAAGACAGCTAATACTATATCTTAGATTTGCAGAGGCTTTTTTTACTTCCAGATCGTGTTGTCAAACGGCTAAGGTCCGGAGATGGACCGCTCAGGCTTTTGCGGACCAAGAAATTGAAAAAGCTGGCGTCTTTGCGACGCGTTGACACAATGACGCTGGAGAAGATCCGTCGAATTGTGCACGAAACTCACTATGCAAAAGGCGGTCATCCAACGTTGGACGAGATTCATTACTCCGTGCAATTACAACTTGGGTAAGCACAATAATTTATTAGAGCCGAAATAACCTTTTGTAACTAGACGCTCCAGGGACGCTCCAGTCAATTATTATTACCATAAATTCAGTAACATTTGTTGTTACGTAGCGAATAATGTTTCTGAAAATAAATTTCTGCAAATAATGTTTTTTTAGAAATCTCAGCGAATGTGCGGAATACATGGAGCCAACGGTGACTGGCGGATGGGTAAAAAGAAAAAATGAGGTGGCGCGCAAGAAAAACCAACAGACACACAGAGTGGTCGCTGATAAACCCAAGGTAGTACACCCGCAGTTTTGCAAAGCAGAGAAAACGGAATGTGGCGAAGTGATAAAGTGGCGGCATTTCCAATTCAGGGTCAGATCAATCGTCCTCTATTGGACAAGAATGATAATGAGCGTCACGTGCCAGGTGCAATCAATCGCCGACGCATTGTTTTTGCTCCACAAGCGCCAATCACTGCAGTGGCATCGAAAAGTGATTCAGTGGTAAAACATGTAAAACAAAAGCAACTAACAAAAAAAGCTCACGTAAACTAGAATTTCGAATCATTCAGGTTACTTATTCGCAATCAATGGGTGAGAAAATTGCACGCGGAAGAGACATTAACCTTGCCGGAAAGGAAAACGAAGCAAAGGGAAAAAACGAAAAGGTTTGAAAAGGACAAGAATCAGAGCATCGACCAAGTTTTAAATTTCGCAAAATGATTTGACCCAACGTCAGGTGTCTCGTCGACCACAAGCACTCGAAACTGGCACCGTAAAACGCAGGGACAATGATAAGGCAAACGGAAGCGACATTAACCCCCCAGCGCAGGATGCGGGCGCACAAGGCACGATCGGAACAGCATGCGGAATTGACATTAACGAGGTAGTGAAACATTAAAATAGCAGCAATACTAAAGTCCAGACAAACAAGACAAAAATTTGAGATTTTTATTTCCTTAAAATATGGACTTTTTTCGCAGGCTCACATCGATGACACTAGCGTCTGGGACGACTGGCAACCAATGGAGTCCGACATGGATGCAGCCGATTTGGTGTCCACAAACGAATACCCGTACAGAAATCGAGAAACGCTTCGTCGAATTCTCAAGGAGATTGGTTTTCGGTTCGCAAACCCGCAAAAATGAGCATTTTAAATATCTTTGAAAACTGATCTAAAACATAAAAATACAGCTTCGGGACCGACAAAGACAACGTTGAGAGAATGTACGAGAGCAAGCGCATCATAGAATGGAGAGCCCGGTACCTGCAGAAAATTCAGCAAGCACGAAAGGAAGGTCGCCGCATTTTCTATCAGGATGAGACGTGGCTCATGACTGGTAGGCAGCAATGCTATATTACCACAATATCACGCAGTGAACACATGCTTCACCAACATTTCGCATTAAACCATTCAGGTGATGTTCGCAAAAAGTATTGGGTTGACACATGGGCACTGAACAATCCATGGAAAGTCATCCGCGGTGTGAGTGGCTACTGTCTGGGCCCAAAGCATAAACAAAGTGAGCACAAATATTATGAGACTAGGAACTGATTATCAGCGGGGCAGAACCACAACAAACTGTTTCTCAGAGGGACAACGTGGCCGTCGCAACACATTCATCGGGATGATTGATGAAGATCAATGGATCGAGGAATCCGAGGACTTTGTGATACCCGAAAACAAAGATGCCCCGGATCCGTGGGATTTCCATCAAACGATGACCGCTGCTGTGTTCGAGCGCTGGGTGCACAACACATTTACATGTCTCAAGGCGCGCAAACAACTCTACAATCGTCCCGTCCTGGTGATTGATAATGCGCCGTATCACAGCAGAAAGGTTAATCATCTTCTGCAACTGTCTGTCAAAATTAACTGGTATTAGGGACTGGAAAACAAAACAAAAAATTATCAGGAGCCCAGCCTGCGACACGTCACCCGCAAAACCGAAATGATCAAGTTTCTGCGCTCAAATGATGACGTCAAAGTGCCAATACCTGAAGATCCGAAACAACTAACCGTGAAGCTATTGCGCGCGTTGATTCGTGAATACAAGGACAAAATTCAACACCACGTGGTAATTTATAGCCTGTTTATTATATCTGGCGATGTTGTTTAAGCCCAATTCAGGGTGTTTGGAGCCGGTTAGGTAGGCGCCATTCGGAATGAACGTTTCAGGCCTTGTCAATTCAGGTGCGGGGCCACTGAGCATCGTTGGCGTCGTGTGATGACAGACCACGTGGCTTTGCGCCATATTTTACCTTGCGTGCGCTACGTGCTACAAGACGGTGAATGTTTCCGTTTCGGAACTGAAGCAGTTTAAGTTTGCAAAGGGCTGAAACGTTCATTCAGAATGGTGTCTGCCTAACCCTAACCCCTCCAAACATCACTGGATTGGGCCTATCGAAACATTATCACCAGATATAATAAACAGACTATACTCAACAGTTCACGATGAAACTACAAATAATAAACGTTCACTCACTATTCACCAAAACTGATAATTAACACCCCACAGAAAGAGACCCTCACTCAGGTCGACGAAATGTGCCAACGGGATTTTGGAGTTGAAGTGGTGCGGCTACCGCCGTACCACTGCATCTTCAGTCCCATCGAACCAACGTGGCGAGTACTGAAACATCGCACGGCACGTCGCAACATCAGGGACACCGATGATCGACAAGCGATTGCCGAAATCGCCAGACAGGCGATACGGGAAGACCTGACCGGGCCAAAAATCGCGAACATAGTCGATCATGTGATCAAGATTGAGGACAAGTACCGCAAAATTGATGGTACACTAACTGCTTTGACCAATTCTTGAAGCCATAGATTTTTTATTTCTGCCCCTCCGAGCAGTGCAGTTCCTGGGCGTGTTATTATGTGTGGAATCGAGTAAAAATCCAGTATTTGCGCGCGTAGCGCGCGTATTTTGGGTGTTTCGAGATAAAAACCATAGATTTTACACTTTTTTGGGCCATTGTGGTCAAAAAGTTGACACTTTTGGGTCAAAATCGGGGATACCTACTGTACCGGGGTAAAAATAGGAGGGGATACCAATTGTACCACCATGCCAAACATTGGGGATACCTACTGGGCCATGCGAGGGGGTACCTACTGTGCTGGAGGGACTCCCTCCCCAGCTTCAATCCTGCCCCTTGCTCAAAGTAAACTAATTTTCTTCACCGCGGCACACTAGTAAACTAATTTCTCCTCCGGGTATAACTCCCAAATTTTTGACTGAAATGCGCATTTTTAGGCCCATGATGGGCATTTTAGGCCTAAAAACAGGTGATTTTAGGTCAATGTCGTCAAAACTTGCGAAATACCCCCTTTTACGGAGAATTTCTTTCCAAACAAAGCAAAAATTGGTCTTGGCTTCGCTGCCCCAGGGAGTACACTAATCCCCCCAAAATGAGAAAGGTAATTTCCCTGCCTGACCAGGGTACACTGTCTTGGAAAAAATCGCGCCCTTGGCGCAGTAGTTGTGTCGGCCTTTTTACCTAACTTGGTGCCCGTCTCCCTCCAACACCTATTCCCCTGAGTGCTTGCTTATTTACACAGGTATAATGTCGGAACAGAAGAAAGTCAATGATCTGATCATTAATATCGACAGCGATGACGAGAGCAGTGGCAGCGACGATGATGATGATGATGAAAATGCACTGCTGAAGATGTTGGATAAAAATGAGGATGACATAGATTTAAGGAGCGAATTGCCATTGGGCGAATCATACAGTGTGACAGACTATGAAGAGGCTCTATTCTAGATGTTTGATGGCAAAGTTTTATTGTTGTTTTTGTCGTCCATTTGCTTCGTTTTTCTTCACTTGATTGTTATTTTGTTATTGTGCAATCTATTTTGTAGCCAAACAAATTGTTCAATTGTGATTTCAATTCCAAAAGCAGTGCCAGTCGTCTCTGTGTGTGCCAATGCCAATATTATTGTGTTTGTGTTTCATGTGTAACGGTGCCAAGTAAATAAATTTTCTGCCGCATTGAAGCATGGGCTGGGGAGGGAAGGATGGGGGAGCTGTGTACAAGGCACCCAGTCTGGGTAAAACAGTGCAAGCTTCAGCTTTGGGCTTAGGCTTGCAAAGCAAGTATCCCTCGATTTTAACCCCAGTACAGTAGCTATCCCCCACCAGTGCTGTGGCTACTTTGGCGGGCCGGGTAGGGGTAGTGTACCTGGAATCTTGGGGGAAATCCGGCTTGGGGGGGAGGGGGAGATTTTTCGGGACGGGTAGAGTGCAGTACAGGTTTTTTGGGTGCCTTTTTATGTGCTATAAAGCAGTGGTGTCGTTGGGAAATCGAAAAGTCAGGATACCGGATACCCAAAATCCAAAATTTTCGGATACCGGATACCCAAAATGAAAAATCTCGGATACCAGGGGTGCTTGCTCACTAAAATTAAAAATCTCGGATACCCGGGGGGTTGTTCAAAAAGGTCAATTTTTTAGAGGAAAATTGAGCAAAATCGGTGTTGAAAGCGCAAAACATGGTCGTTTTGGGGGTTATGCTTGCGCGAGCAAGCGATTTTGAGCATTTTGGAGATAAAAACGGGCTATTTTTACGGTATTCGGAAAAATTTTACGGTAGGATACCCCTGGACAAAAAGTCAGGATACCGGATACCCCTGGGTGAAAAAATCAAGATACCGGATACCGGATACCAGGGGGTAACCCCCTTCCCCCCAACGACACCACTGCTATAAAGTGCATATATTGCGCGTAGCGCGCGATTTTTGCACTTTTAAGGGTTTTCGGTCGAAACTTGGGTATTTTTTTACCGAAAAAAGGGCATTTTGAGAGCAAAAATCGGGGCGGGTGGGTAGGGGGCAGGGGGTTGGGTACCAGAGTGGGACGGGTAGGGGGCAGTGTACCAACCAGGCCGGGGCGGGTAGGGTGCCATTGAGGGGAGGGGACCCCCTCCCCCAGCCACAGCACTGCTCCCCACGCCCCGATTTTGCCGTAAAAGTGCCAATTTTTTACCAAAATGGCCAAAATTAGTGTAAAAACTGTGGTTTTAACGTCAAAAAACCCAAAATTTGCGCGCACGTTTTCACATAATTCCGCACATAATAGAAACATTACAATTTTTTACCAAACAGTCTACCGCCAGTGCTCCTGTAGCTGGGGGACGGTGTGGTCCCGAAAGCGCAGTATCTCCATCCGCGCTCAGATACAGTATATACCAGAGCCGATGGCCCGGGGGTTGGTACCTTGGGAGATAGGGGGATAGTGTACCACCTGAGGGGGAGATCGCGTACCCGAGGTCCGAGGGGGATCCCCTCCCCCTGGTGCCCACCCAAATTCGGAACCCCTAAAAATTGCGCGCTCCGCGAGCAAACACCCAAAAATAGTCATTTTTGGCCAATTTTCGGCAAAAATGTCAAAAAGTAGGCCTGAGCACAATACCACTTTTGACACACAATACCAATACCCAATACCAATACCGGCCCTGTACCAATACCCAATACCCAATAAATACCAATACCAAATTGGTGACCCAATACCAATACCAATACCGGTGAGACCCAATACCAATACCAATACCCAATACCAGATCAATACTACTGAAGTGCCTGGTATTGGGTTTGGTGTTGGGATAGTATTGTATTGAGTATTGGGTTGGTATTGGTATTGGGTATTGGTCTTAGTATTGGTTTGGTATTGGGTTTTTGGTGTGGTGTTGGGTTGGTGTTGGGTTTGGTATTGGTTTGGTATTGGGGTTTTCTGGATTAGTATTGGGTATTGGTTTTGACCCAATACCTGGGCAAACCCAATACCAATACCAATACCAGGCCAGCTTCAATACCAATACCCAATACCCAATACCAGAATTAGACCCAATACCAATAGCAAACACTGGTATTGGCATTGGTATTGGTATTGGGTGGTACTGGACTGGGTATTGGGTATTGTGCCCACCCATATCAAAAACTACCCATTTTTAGGCCAATTTTGCAGTAAAATTGCATGCAAAAAACGGCTTCGCCTTTTGAAGGACCATAGGGGTATCTTATCTTGGGTAGCCTCTCTGGGGGTATTTCGAGCAGAGGTGGGAATCGGGGCGGGTTATATACCTCGGCCCGGCCCGGCCCGACTTGGAAAAAAGTCGGCCCGACTTTTTCTGATGATATTTTGAAGCAATTTTTTAGTGCAAAAATTACTGTTCTTTGGTTTAGTAGAAATGCCTGATAATCATGGAAGTCGGTAGTAATTTGCAGAATCGTGAGAAATTTTGGCAAATTTAGCCTAAAAAATCACGATTTTTTATTGAAATTCAATTATGTCGGGCCTTTTCGGGCCGGCCACCCCGGACTATGGGTGGGCACAATACCCAATACCCAATCAATACCAATACCACCCAATACCAATACCAATACCGTATTTGGTATTGGTATTGGGTCTGATTCTGGTATTGGGTATTGGGTATTGGTATTGGGTTTGTCCAGGTATTGGGTAAAAACCAATACCCAATACTAATCCAGAAAAACCCAATACCAAACCAATACCAAACACAATACCTGACTCAAAACCCAATACCAAACCCAATACCAACCCAATACCAGACCAAAAACCCAATACCAATCCAATACTAAGACCAATACCCAATACAATACCCAATACCAATACCAACCCAATACCCAATACTCAATACCAATACCAACCCAATACCAAACCCAATACCATGCACTGCAGTAGTATTGATTTGGTATTGGGTATTGGTATTGGTATTGGGTCTCGCCCGGTATTGGTATTGGGTCCCCAATTTGGTATTGGTATTGGGTATTGGGTATTGATTGGTACAGGGCCGGTATTGGTATTGGGTATTGGTATTGGGTGTCAAAAGTGGTATTGTGCCCAGGCCTACCCCGGACCAATGGTGTGGCTGGGGGGTGGGGGGTGGGGGGTCCCCCCCCCAAGGTACAGTAGGTAGGTTGCCGCCCCTCGCCTGGTACAGTAGGTAGGTTGCCGCCCCTCCCCTGGTACAGTAGGTAGGTTGCCGCCCCACCTAACTTTTCACCCAAAACATTCATTTTTGGCTTAAAATTGCATAAAATTAGCATATTTGTCCGCAAATAGGCGAAAAATCGCGCGCTGCGCGCGAAATTAGTGTTTTAGGCCACATTTTCTTCAGTATTTAGACATAAAAAATTTCGGTTTCCAGATGACCCCCCAAGTGGTACGACCCCCCCTAGCTCGGCTGGTACAGTAGGTAGGTTGCCGCCCCGCATTTTGGGTGGTACAGTAGGTTGCCGCCCCGCCTGGGTAGCTACACCACTGCCCCGGGCCCGGACCCAAACAAACAATATAATGCGCGCGCAGTACAAACGAAATTTGAAGCTTGGCGATAGAAGCGCGGCGACTACACTGGTCAAAACAATGAAAGAACACATTCAATGCAAAGTCATGAAAAACCGACACGCCACACCGCACCCAACCCAACCCAAGTCAAAGAAAAACAAAACAAACGAGAAAACGAAAAAACTAGCTCCACGTTTGGAACGAGTGGCGGTCACGTGACTTTTCTGAGCTTGTCAATTCAGGCGCCCTGCTGAAAAGTTTCTCCCAAAAGAATTGTCAGAGTATACCATAGTTAATGTCAAGTTATAAACCCGAACGCTAACCGGCGCGGTTCTGAAACATTGCGCGCAGCTGCCTGGCTAGCTGGCAAGCTGCGTGTGTGTTGGCTGTCTGAATGTTTCACAAGTTGATTTTCGGGTTTAGAACCTGACATTAACTATGGGGCGTACTTTACTGTGCGGCAGCGAATTTGGAAATTTACTATAACATTTGTGAGTCATCTTACCTGATCGTGTATCATTACTGCATGCAGGATCTAAAAGTGCCGATTTTCAATTTGGCACCAACACCGTCTGGTGCGGCGACCGAGCCATTGACATTCGGTCTACAAGCGACAGACGAGCATTTGACACACATGTTTGTCGATGTGTTGAGGGAAATGAACTGGACGCTGATCGATCATGTACGTCAGGGGGGAGTTCGATTTAAAACTTATGGTATACTGTATAAAGTTTGCAGGTATTTCGAACCAGATGCAGCATGTCTGTTATTATACGTTGGCTTGATTCTGCGTAGCGCACTGTCACGCTTCAATTAACATTATAGAGCCGATATCTCAGTGATATAACAAAACCAAACGCGTCACATCATGTCTATTGACGCCTTGTCTGCGTGACACAATATAGACACAGGATCAGTGAGACTGAATGTCCTGTTATCATGCCCATCGACGACATGTGCTGAATATGCCCAGGGCAGGCGCGGACAACCCCTACCCCTGACCATTGTCACACCACTATCAATACCTACACCCAGTCAGTAAAGCGAGTCCCTTGTGCCGTATCTCAGGTGTACGAGGACACTCCCTCGATGGCACACACGCCCGATTTGATGCATTTGGTGGCGAACACGGCGGGCATCTGTGTCGATCAGTCGATATCGATGAATCGATGGGCGACGATCGATCAGGCACAGTTGATCGTTCGAAAACTGGTCCTCTCGTCCTCGCAGGTTCATTTGAGACGTTTTGTTGGCCGGCATTGCACTTTGCTGGCATCGCATGGGTCGAGTATGGCCGGGGTCGGGGTTGACTTGGCATAAAACGTTATTGCGCATCACACTATTGTGAAACAGCAGCCAGCCACTTGCGCACTGGCTGTGTAGCACTTATGCGTATAATGCACCGACACACTTATATGGCCAGCTGGCTGAGGTTTCACGGATAGGTGCGTTATATAGTATTATGCAAAAACATTTTGCAGCCAGCTCAAAGTCAAACCCGGCCTCGACCACACCCCGCCGGGATGCCAGCAACGTGCACACCGCTTTTTATTTTTTTTAGTTGGAAACTGTGTCGAGTTTTTCCGAGCAACGCGTCCATTTTCAGGTGGTCGTGCTGCAATTGTCCAACCGAAACACATTGTTGTTGATGCGCGCAATGCATCGCGAGAATGTGACGCCCGGCCGATTCATGTTCGTGTCGCGCGCTGATGACAACTGGGAAACGTCCCTGAATTTCAAGGCGGTCCACCAGCATATGCGTCAGGGTTGGCTGTGGTTGCGGCCGCGATCGATCGCCGATCACACGTTCATTCGCGATTTGAATCAGATGACACGAGCGAACAAGGGCCTGATCCATTCGCGATGGTTCGCCGAGTACTGGCAACGTACGTTTGAATGCACCAGTGAAACATCAGCCAACCAGGCGTACAGTCGAGTGTGTTCGGGACATGAACGACTGAATGTGAGCCAAGTCGGCTACATGGCGACGGCGATGAAACTGGCTGTTCGCTCGCTCGCGCAGGCGATCGCTGAGCTGAGACAATCGGAATGTCCAGGCGTGCCGATCAGCCGATTGAGTGATTGTCTGGCCAAGAATGCTGGTGAAACATTGGCTGATAAACTACGTGCCCAATCGGTCGATTACCCAGCGAACGGAGCCGCGAGTTTCGCCCTTCAGTTCGATCGACAGGGCTATCCCGTCCGCCTCACGCACGATCTGTTCGTCTGGCATTGGCATCGACTGCAGTTCCATAAAATCGATCGGGTCGGCTCGATTCGCTGGTCGTCGATCGACGATCGCTCTCTGACGATCGACACGAATCGAGTCCATGTGCGCGACAGCCGCGACACACGACGTACGCCGGTGTCAGTCTGCGACCGGCGCGCCTGCGATGCGTGCAACCCTGCGCGAACAAGGGCAGATGGCGTGCGACGATCGGCGTTGCCCGGACGCAGACGCGAATCGCCGACCGGTTACGGTAGCTCGTCGGCAACCGACACGCACCCGGCGGCCAGCACGAGTTTGATCGCCGTCGCAGCGATTGCTTCGTTGCTCATTCTTGTCTGCCTGATGTGCGCCGCCTATTTCTGGCGTTCGCTGGCCCCTTGTGGATTCATGTTGATCATTGGTGAGCTTAGCACTAATTGAAGATGTTAAAACATTGGGGAAAAACAAATTTTGAATTGAACTGAATCGGTCGTGCCTTGGTCGCGCGTGAGTTTTGCGAAATTGCAGATTTACAGATGCCACTGACTTCGAACAGCATAAAGTCGTTCACTGACATTTTCATGAACAACTTTTTCTGCTGGTGTCGAAGTGGTATCAGCAAATCTCAATGGATCCTCAATGCGAAAACAGTCCAGCGGTGACCAAGGTAGAAAAGTTCAACTGCGGCTGAATCACATCAGCGAGGCTACATTTGTTTGCCACACCACCCTGTTTTCGACCACGTAATCCAACATCAAGTATTCATATGTGCTTTTCGCAATCAACCCCAACCGATCGCAGGTCTAATCGCCGTCAACCTGCTGTCGATTGTCTACGCCATGTACCCATCAAGCGTCACTTGTGCCATTCGACGCTTGGCGTCCGGTTTTGTGTGGATGATCGTGTTTGCGCCGTGTTTGGTTGAGGTATGCACAGGGTGACCCAGATAGGAACGCAACACTTTTGAGGGTTTCGTACTCAGCATTGGCTGGGTTGTCATGGATTGAAACATTATCAAGCTTGAGTTGTGCCTAGAGCAACAAAAATTCGCGATTTCAACTCATCAGCATTAGTAACAGGCATGTTTGTTCACATCAGCGAGAATCTTGTTTTATACAACGTGTTCCAAATGTGCAGAGGGTACCACAGTCAACTTCCCCAGCTCATGTGCAACAGGTTCACTGCACGTTATGCCCGAGCGGATCCAGCAAATCAACAGAAGAATCGATTTTTTGTGCGAAACTGTGAAAATTGTCTGTGGACCGCTTCTCAGCTTCCGTTAATGGACCAACTCCGTTGGAAACATTGTTGCGTCGCGCTGGCTAGCGCAACATTATCTTTGTTTTGACGGATGCGACTCTCCTTTGTCCTTGATTTTCAAAAAAATCCAACCGCGATCATCAGTTATTCACGTAACCACGAAGAATACCGGAGACAAAAATATTTTCTTCTGTTTCAGGCATGTAATGAAAGAAAAGTTGATCTGGTAGGTAATATATGGTGTCTCCGCGACTTACTGAGTGATTGTATTGTAGCTTGGCATGGGTATACGGAAACTGTTGTGCATCTCTGTGACGCCAACCTATAATACCACAAGATTCTCGGTGATGTTTCATGTGAACATAGTTGTCACTGTGCTGATGAGTCGAACATCGCAAATCTTCGTTGTACCAGGAATAACTCGAACTTGTTGATGTTTCAACCCACGATATTCCAACACAAAAACTTTGGAAGTTTTGCGTTCGATTGATGTGCAGTTCGTGGCACACCACTCCGTTAACGTTGAGAACGAAACCAACAAAAGTGTTGCTTTCCTGTTTGGGTCACCCGGTGTACAGCAGGTATATTTACCATCCAGAGAATGTGTTCGGACCGAGAATTTGTGCTTCTAGAGGCCAATCTGAGGATCCGACAGGACCGATCACCGAAAAGTTTTCTGTTGGGTGTAGCATCGGGGGACATCTTAGCGCAAACACATAGTAGCTGGAACAGAACGCTTTGAAAAGCACTCGATAAAACAAGTTAAGAATGAGGATGCGAACAATCTGAAATTAAAATCAAAAACACCAATTAGGGCTAACACTTAAGTACCGTGAACCATCATTCACAAATGCAGGCAGTGTGTCAATGGGCGACCCAATTCACTAAACGCAGTTCAATGCCGAGCAATGGCTGCATGCTGCTGTTGTCGTGTGTGCTGGTTGTGATGCAGGCAATCGTGGCCGTCGAATGGGCTGTCCTTGACAACGCAGGCAACGTGCAGCATTTGGTTGATCATGAGTGGCATTCGGTTGGATATTATTTTTTCTTCATTTTGTGCACTCAATAATCGTGGTGTTCAAACCATCCATATAGACATGTGGTCATACATGACGCGGTTAACATCTTCCATCAATCAACCATGTTGACGAAGTTTGTGCGTTTGCAGAAGGAGTGACTGGCGCACGTGGCCATTTGGTGCATTCGCACCGACGATGCCCCGGTGCACTCCTGGTCCGTCTGTGAGAGCAGGTCGACCCTGGCAACTAAAGACACGCTCCCATATCGACTTTTCGCGACCGATTTTCATTCATCCAAACAAGCTAGCAGTCACCAAACTGCATAATACTCCATGCCGAACGTGTCAGAGATTTCGCACAATAAAATTTTCAATAATCCCCATTTTAATCAGTCCGTGTTCGCGCACAGATGAGCCCATCGCATCTGTCCATGTTCGATGTGACCGCTTGTGGTCCAACGAACACGTTCGAGCTGCACATTGGCATGTCAATGGTGTTCGTCTGTGTCATTGGCTCGCTCGCTGCATTCTTTGCTGCGATGGCTGCGAAACAGGTGAGCGCCACTCTATTTTTGGAAGCGAACAAAACTTTTTGGGGCTTCTGGAGTGGGTTTAGTTTAAAGCACAATGGCGGGGGGTAAAAGAGGCGACCGCTGTGTTTGTGTTGGCTTTCATTTGGACATTCTTTGGGGCTGACTTTGGTGACTTTGGGATCTGGAACGAAGCCAAACAATCTTCTCCTAGATTACTTTTAATTAGAAAATCTGTTTACTTGTAGTTGTTCGGCGGTTAACTGCGCATTGTGATCCAAAGTAGATTGCGCGTTACAAAAAAATGGACTATCTAAAGGGATTCACTGTGAGCGATATCAAACTTAGTGATCGGATCGGACCGGTCCTCCTTGGTCACGTGACTTTTTTGAATTAAGGATGTTAAAAAATTTTCCTGCCACTAATGAGTGTATATTGTGTTGTTCTGATTTCCATAATAGATATATTTGGGCCCGGTACTTTTGGGCCACGCATTTTTTGGGTCATGTACTTTCTGGGCCAGGTAGAGTTTGGCCCATATCACCGTAAAGTTGTTTTGTAATAATTATTTTATTAATCAGATAAGCGAAAGGGAAAACAACAGTAATAATAATGGTAACAGCTGTATATATCGAGCAATACAAACAGAAATCAACAGTAGTACCAGAAAACACCAAAAACCAATCAATAAAATCACTCAAAATCTATATCGTGTAGCGTGCAGCCTGTGTGTATTGAGTGCCATGAGCTGGCGGATTGCCTATCATTGCCACACGGGATCATGTGTATGTTCGGCTCGGCCGTTTGCTTACACGTCACTGCTTAATCGTATGCATCACCTTCAAGACACGGCCATTGGTCATGCAGCAATTGTCTGTCCAACAATGAAGCCTGTCTCTGCCCAGTATTCCCAGCCACTGCCGATTCAATAACATTTCTCAGGTGCACACCATTGTAAAACCAACATAAAATTGTTGCTGTGAAGTGGATCTGGGCAGTAAACACAAATGGGAATTGTTGCAAACCATATTTGGGAACGTGCTTCAGGTTCTTTTCAAGCAATCGCAAGTCTAACGCGAAGTCTACAAAGTTTGGGTTCCGGTAGCCGGTTCAACTCAGGCCAATTTTAAAATCGATGGTTTTCACGTGAATTGGGTCCGAATTGTACCGTGTTTGGGTTCAGGCATAGGATTAAGCAGCGATATGTAAGCGAATGGCCGAGCCGAACACACAAATGATCACGGCAATGAAGTTACCTTATACATAGAATATGAGAGTTCCAGTAAATGCACGATACCTTGGGTAAGGACCAGGATCACGCCCACGGTACCCACACTATGTGGCGAACTAATCTGGCGTCGGTTGTGGGAAAGTTGCGCAACCGATGCCACATGCATTTTGGACCAAGATTCACGCCTTCCATCAAAAACATATGTGGGGCACAGCTGTGTGTGGGTATCATTTGAGACAGTCATGTCAGAGCGACATACCCGTGTGCAGTGCTCGAACGGGATCCCGATCCGGAGGTTTTCAATCCCGATAAGACCCCGATCCCGATTAATATTGCGGATCCCAATCCCGACCCGGCATTTTTATCGGGTAATATTATATTATATCGGGTATATTTATTTTTTAATATTAAATGATGTCCATGGGGTTACTGTTTCTGTCAACTCGTTAGACCCTATTTGTTTTGTTGTTGAAACATTAATGGCTCCCAAAACGCTGGAAATAGAAAGTGCGTATAATTATCGATCGCCATCAACACACAAGCATAGACGTAGACGGCAGGTTAGTTGATGTTACATGAATGATAATATAAGGCACGTGGGTAAAAACCATTTGACGGCGCGGGATACATTTCAAGAGTTCTTATGGGCGCCAATTTTTGATCATGGTGTGATTTTTTGGGGTTTTCGTCTTGTCAGACTGGCTCACTGTGCTTGGGCTGCGCAACGAAACCAACACCTCTTCTGATGGCCACCCCACCACTGTTTTGTCTCTTCGTGTGTTCTGTTCGTGGGACATCTTGACAAAATAACACAAATTTTATTGTTGTTCCTTCGCCAAGATTTCATTCCCTTCATGCGGGACTGCAACAGAGTTCTCATGTTCATTTTTTTGGTTTCTTTCACTCCGCATTGCTGCAAGGCAATCAAACGCACTTTTTGTTGCAGGCGCACGCATATGAAATTATGCGAGGAAAAAACACGTGGTTTGTTTTTGAAGAAAAAGCATTTGCGTGCGCGTGTTTCAACCTCGGACTTGACTATCATTCATTGAAGAATGTAAATTGGGTAAAATTCCTGACGCCACAGAAATGCTTAGCGTATCCACAAAAACTGGGAGCTGGGTTCAATATCACACATCAGTCTACTACATCTCTAAATCCTTCGGAACGACAAGTGGAGGAGATACGACAAGAAGTAGATGAAACATCAGCATTGTCCATTTCAGGCCGTGTCCCCCGCGCACCATATAGGGACGGCCATCTCATGTGCGTGTGTGATTGGCAGTTGGATTGTGTGGGTGTTCAGCGCACGGTCGGTGTCCCATCCAACGCGTGACATACTCACTGCGTGTTGTACGTTGCTTTGCGGCTGTGATGTTTCAATCACCAATAATGTTTCATCGTATTTTGCGTGTGTTGTCATTGCAGTGTTCATTGTTGACACCACCTTCATTCTCATTGGACTGTTTTTGCGACGGGCCTGCGACCGATTCACTGCAAAAGTCCGTGAAGCACAGCAACAGGTATTGAACATGTGGCCAAATTTGTATGCGTTGAACAGAACTGCTGAACTGCTAATTCTAATTCTAAGACTAATTCTGATGCAGTCGGCACAAGTCGTACCTACACATGGTTAATCACAGTTCACGCCGCCCCATAAGTGATCGCAAGAAATATAGGCGTCAACTGCGACTTGTGTTGACGACATCAGAATAAGCCGATTTTCAGGATCCCAAACGATCACGCATTGAAAACATGGAGAAAAACAAGAAAATGCCAATCGGTAAGTGTGTGGTAAACTCGAAAGGTCAGGTGCGTCATTTTCATTCCTTGCAGAAGTGAAGCAAGTCAGTCAACAAGAGGCGACATTGAAACAACAGCATGTTATCGATCAACCGCGAATGGCGGGCCAAACCGAGCATGAGCTATTGAAAAAGCCACAGCCCGGTAAACTAGAGAACATCCCTGAGGAGGGCAGTGACGTGCAGTCGATCCAACACGACCAAGCGTCGTTGACAATCAGTGATGCCCCGGGACAGTCGCAGACCGTTTTGCGTATCTGTGTCACTGACGATGATGATCAGTGACCTATGTATGATGTCTCATTTGCAACTATTATGAATGTTCATGTTGTCAATATATTATTGAAGTTGGTGGTTTATTCCTGAATTCGTTTCTAAACTGCATGGACAAGTGAAATTCCATGATTTTCTCAATCAGCTTTCATTCATTGCGCAACAGCAACAACAACAACACGCAGGTTCAGGTCTGATCGGGTGCAAACGTATGCCACAAATCTGGATAACCGAGTTGCAACGAAATATGCAGAAACGATTTCGTTGGAGCAAAGAATCAAGCAAAAACACAATTGTGAGAGCGAGTTTACAATACAGAAAAACCGCAGCACGAATAGGACACCGGACTAATGAAGAAAAGTGGGTAAAGCCACTCCATGGGAGTAGTACAGCAACAAGGGATACAATTTCCAAATACGAAACGAGAAAAAACAAAGTGCCTATCAAGTTTTTGAAATCCACAAAATATAATCTACCTAAAACAGTTTGTAACCGCGATCAGTGCGACATACAAAATCAAAAAAAAACAGTTCTGTTCGTGAAAGACAAGTTGCTGCTCAGAGTTGAGTTGACCATTGTTTCAAACAAAACAACAAACACATCGACAACAACAGTATCTGCGACAAAACAAAACCGAAACGCAAAAAAAACGGTTCAGCAATCAGAACTATGTTAAAAAAATCTCGCCACATCAACTTTTGCGACTTACTTCTTCAATTCTTTCTCTCTTCTCCTGGATTCCTTCTCGATGTTCTTGCGCAGATGATCCTTGTATGAGAAGATATCACCGTCCCATTTAGTGATCGTTTGCTTTTCGCACACCCAAATTTCATCGGTCACCTGTCGTTAGGAGGGTATGGGTAAGGTTGGTTGCGGTAACAGCAAACAGATCACGGCATTGTCAGCTGAGCCTGTCTGTTGGCCGCCGGAGCACGAAGCAAGGCCGTTTTGAGCAAG
>JASAMV010004346.1:0-10893 GCA_030248065.1 Rhynchonema sp. JSB1_4
TATGGTCATGGTTGTTTTATGTGAATTTCCTTTGCAAAGTGTTTGAAGACTAACTAACGATTGGCGGGTATGTTCTTGAACGACGTCGGACCAAACGGAGCGCCACCTTGGCCTTTCCTGTACAGCAGGTGTCTCTCATTTCTCATTTTAGGTGAACTCATGATTCAAATTTTCGCTAACTCAACTCACCACGATATCTCGCCAGCACAATACAAACACATGTACCCGGCCTTGAAAGTGCCGGGTGCACTCTTCATTCTCAGATCGAGCACCAAGTTCTTATTCCTGATCTGTGCCACCAATCCCTTGACTGTTGTGCCATTCAATGGACCCGAATCGTATTGTGTGGCGTCATTTAGCCGGCGTTCTGCTGCTGCTTGTTGACCAACGTCCGATAGGGGCACCTGGAAATTACAGTAGGCGATTTGAAACAACAGGTTATATGAGGTGCCCGGTTTTGCCTTACTGTTCATGCAGACATGGCACCTGTTCAACGTTTACTGAAAACCTGAATTCGGTTTACTGGAATGTAATGGATGCATGCTGTGTGGATAAACCAAAACAAAGGTAAACCAGTCCGCAAACCACACCTGCAACGGCAACATCTGTATCATCTGGTTGCCCTTGTCCAGCAACATCGCCATTGATTTCTCACAAATCGTGTCCGACACCGAAGCTTTCACTTGACTGTTGATTATACCTGTGTGTGAAACATCAGATCAGAAAAGGACAGCGAAAGAGTGTCCATCACTTTAGCGACTATGCAGTTCTCATCAGTAGCAATCAAGCAAGTTGCGGAATTCGGGACCGTCATAAGACAATTCGCTAATAGACCCGAATCGAAATGTCGAGAAACATCGGCGATCCCCACCTCTCATCAGCGAAGTCACACGATTGATCATTTGATTCCGATTCTTGATCTCGACATTGAATTGTTTGATGATCGTTTCACATTTGGTCACCTCGATCTTGGGGTAACCTCTGCTGTCCTTGAGCAACTTGACCGTGATTGTGTAGTCGACAGGTGCAGCGATCGCCTTGAACGTGCCCACAATGCGACCCTTGGTGCCACCGGCCAGGATTGCGCCGATCGGACGTTGTAGCAGATGGGGCGTATATTCGTAGACGCCTTTCGCTCTGTAATTGTGTAGCAGGTTGGGCACTGTACATCTGAATCAAGTTCAAGAATTCTCATCACAAGACAGAAACTTTTGTTCCCGGTGTCTTTGAAACGATGAGCTAATCTGTTGAACCCCTTTCGTAGCAAAACGTCTTCGAAAAGTTATCCCAGTCTCCTTTAACACGCGTCAAAAAATAAAGACCTCTAAACTACCAAAGGAAGACTTACTTGACTCCAAACTGCATCATTGACCATTTGATGCCATTCGGGGGTAGCATTTCAATGTTGTACATTTTCGGTTTCACATATCCGTCCACATGCACGTTGTACAGATCGATCCGGCCCAGCCCGGCCGGCAGAAACTCCGACATGGGCTTCTTGAACTTAAGGTTCGGAATCTGTTCGTTGACGGCCGACATGCCGAGTTCTTTGAGATAGTCGAGTCCTTTGCGACTGATCTTGGCGGTGATACCGGGCAGTTTGTCCTTGTCGTTGTACACCGGCACCGAACCCGGACCGGGCGTTGAACGACCACCGCTGTTGCCGAAACCAAAGTCCTCGTCAGAATCTGAACATAATGCACCATTTTAATGGCTACCCTCTGTACAGTGAAACATTTTATAGTGATCGAGAGTTTGGTCCCCGCATGTCCTTCCTATCTGTCTCATTGTAAGGTGAGGTGAATAATCTACAGCATGCATGTAGTGAGCGAAATGTCGGATCCAGATCATGTCACAATGTAGAGGACCCACTGCGCGTTGATGTTTCATTATTTTCGGTGTAACAACGACTAAGCTAATACGTTCATGATTCACTGAGCTCCGTATTATGATTCAACGGTCAACAACAACTCCAACCTGCTTCCGCTTGTGTTCTGGGCGCTGGTCGCAACTGGTCAGCCAAATTAGCACTCCATCTGGGCCTGGGCCGTGCCACGGGTCTGCGGGATTGCGCATTACATAACACCAATAGGGTGCTTATCACACAAATTTTGACGAATCTGATCATTTTTTGACAAAAGGAAACAATAATTGCAGTTTCTACGCGGAAGGTTTCTGAACTTCTCTGTAAACACGAGCAAAGCAAACATGCGCGACGTGTAGGACCGAAACGCCCACGCAGAACTTGATTTGTTTTTGGCAAATTTAGTTAATTTTAGTGCTCATGCGCAAGGTGCGCGTAACTTTTTGATGTCTTCATACGAAGTTAGTGACAGTTTCACATTCACTGCATATCTTGTTTGCTACAATGCCAGGTAGTGCCTCAAAATTACTGCTTCGCGATTATTGATTATTTGAGTCAGACGAACTTTACCGACTTCAAAGAACCCAAGCACAAAAACACGGTGTTGTTTTTGTGTATGTCCAGCGTCACAATTGATTAGAATTATAGACATACATGACCATACCAAATGTAAAAAATATGCGCAAAACTCAACAAGAAACAACAACACTAGCATGGAGGGGGACGGACCATGCACAAAACAGCGGGCTTGAACGAGGCCAGACAAAGACTACAAAATAATATCGACTAAATTGTGATAAATACAGGTATTATGATAATAATACCAAAAACGAATAAACTATAGCAGAAAAAACGAGACTGCAAACAAACCACGTGTATGTTGTTGATCCTATGAAATCAATCAAAGCGAGTCATGGCAATAAAACACTAAATTAGGTACACTTGATGAGAGAACTTGAGCTGCTTCGTCGACAGTAAGCTTCACGAGAGGCATGAAGACAAAACACATTTGTATAAAAAAAGTACAAAACAGTACATAGCTGAGCACAATACCCACACAAACGAATACAACAGAGAGACTTGTAGGAACAATAAAAGTTGCTCAGGAAACATGTCCATCAAGTGTGAATGAGTTCTCGAGCAGAATATTTCGGAAAACTACAGACAATTTGAGGAGCACAATCTGCGTTATGCGCTTCGTACAGCAGAGTATAGTCCAGCCACCAGCTCATGAGACGACTTTTTTTAAAGCTTGCTTGGCCGCATTCAAAAATGCTCCAGATACACGTGTTTTCGCAAACAAAAGAAAGAGATTGGCTGAGGGAGACGATGACAAGTTCCAGCTGGCTGACCTCAATTTGATGCGTGCTTACGCGAACAGCAGCGTTGTTCAGCACACAAATGTTTTGGGAGTCAAAAGGGAATTTACGCACCGAGTGGAGAGCGTGTTTTTAAAAATACGTGCGTTTCTCTTTCTTTCATTTCCGAAATACGTGGAACCGGAACATTGTTGGATCCGCACAAGCCAATTTCAAAAAAAATCGTCTCATGAGTTCGTGGCTGGACTATACAAGATCACCAGCACAATTATGGATCGCAATCAATGAAGATACAAGCACACACGCGTTTTCCGAAAGAAAAAGAACTATACATACAGATAGAGATGGCGGTGACATGACAACGTGACAGTACGCAGCATAGACTAGACAAACAGCATAAATATAAGTATTTGCAATAGTTTTATAATAAAATAAGCTACCTACATGACACCGAGCTATAGCAGCATGGTGTGTGGTTTTTCGAGAAATCCTCTGAAATGTTGCAGCCATTGTGCACCTACAGCACCATCCACTACACGGTGGTCGCAGCTGAGGGTCACAGACAGAATTGTCGTCTCGCGAACACTGTAAGAATTCTGGCAAATGTTTTTGTTCAGACAAACGACGTGCTCATTCTTATTCAGCAGCAGAAATAATGTTAGTTACCGTCAAGTCAAGACCATGGATCACATGTTACACAGAACGTTGCCCGCCAACACTACATTCAACATTGCCCGACCGAACCCAGCAAAAACAAACCAATCCGCATTCTGCCACACTCACCCATCATCGCCATCCGGTACTAATCTCTTCAAACAGTCACCAACAGCGAGTGTGCACGCTTGTGGTGGGTTGACAAGAGCAGCAAAATGTTTCACGCCATGTCCCTCCAGACTGCACACAGTGAACGTGCCGCCCTGATACTCGCCGGGTTGGAGTTGACCAACGGATGCCCGTTCGGCCAGGTTCTCGATCTCACGATTGATCACAGTCAGACCCTGAAATCGAAAGGGCACGTATTGCTCGCAAACACTACGACAAGATGATTACCATACATATATTACGGGCTGCATTGGTTGTTAGGCACCGTCCTCCGATTGGTTAGTGTTATGCTTTTTCCAACCGCGACACAACATTTTTAAGTTGAACCACAAAACAAACGAAAAACAGTCGAGGAAGCAATGAATAACCTTCGCGTGCACGGCAGGTACGATGGGTAAAAAGGTGCCCATCTTAGTGTCCACCGACACAGCGATATCGACCACGTGATATTCACGAACGTGCGTGTCCATAAATGACGAGTTGACCTGAATTTTTTTTGAAAGCATGCTTTTTGAACGTTGTCACTTCGAATTTGTTTCACGAAACCAATGTAACCTGAGGAACTCGTTGGCAAGCGAGCGCGGCAGCTTTGACCACGAAATCCTGCACATTCAGTTCTTGGACGGGCGACTTGGCGGTGCCGTGCCGATCCGATAGCAAACGATTGAGCTTGTCGCGGACGCTGCAAACACAAATGTCACGTTTCGGTTAAAACATTTAACAAAGGAACAAAATATGCTGATCACAAACCTAAACAAATTGGCCAAATCAATTTCCGTGGTCAGATAATAGTGTGGCACGGTTTGTTTCGTCAACGCCGCTTGAGCCGCCTGTGCCCGTCTGTAGTCGCTCAATGGGATGTCGGTGTAGGTGTCACCGAGGATGGGCGCACCAGGACTGACAAGTGACGGGATCGGCATCATCGGTGCACCCACTGGTGCTGATTGTACGTCGGCAGCCAGGATACGACCGCCCGGACCGGACCCTTGTAGCGCCTGTTCAAATTTTATGTTTCACAGAAATTCTGAAGATTGTCATAACTGAAAAAGCCTTATACGCCTCCTACCGCCAGATTGACGCCCCGTTCGGATGCGAGCTTCTTAGCAAATGGTGTGGCTTTCAATCTGTCTCCAGCAGCAGTCATTGTGGATTGAGCTGGGGCAGTCACAGTGGGCACCGGGACCGCTACTGTAGGAGGCACTGCTGCGGCCACAGGTGGCTGAAAATCCCAAAGTATAATAATTTTCATGTATTTTCAACGAAAAATTAATTACCGGCGCAGGGGCAGCAGGAGCGGCCGCAGGTGGTGGTGTTGGCATGGGTGGGGGTTGGGGTGGGGCAGGTCCGCCGCCCGTCGCAACCGCTGGAGCGTCATCCTCGGCCGTTGGCGTGTAATCCTGAATTGTTGACATTGCATTATCGACCCATTTCATATTCCGTGTGTGGAAAACTATGTGGTTACCTTGAACGCGCTGACGTCATCTTCGCTATCGACAAGTATGCAGAGTAGCTACAACATGGGAATCTTGCAATGAACGTTGTTATGTCAAGAAAAACCGCAAAAAATGTCATTTTTATGCAACAATACTCACTTTGCCAATCGGGACATCTTTCGATCCCTCCTTTATGATAATTTTGGCTAGATACCCCTCTTCGGGTGTTTCAAAGCCCATCGTGGCTTTGTCGGTTTCGATTTCGCATAAGAGATCACCTGCAGTATGACATGAGAAGCATACAAATTTTCGAAGGACACAAAAGATTTATTGAAACGGAAAGTTCAACCTTCACTAAGTTTCGAGCCCTCCTTCGCACTCCAAGCAACGATCGTGCCCATTTCCATGGTCGGTGAAAGGGCGGGCAGTTTGATTTTGGTGTGGTCTGGCAGATCGCCTGAAAAAAATTTAATTCTTCCAGCGCAGTTCCTAGGGGTCCCCCTCCGGTACACTATCTCCCCTCGGGTGGTACACTATCCCCCTCCGGGTACACTATCTCATGGGTGATTTTTCAGTCAAGGTTGTAGCAAATGGTCAAAATACCCCTTTTATAGAGAATCTTCTTCCAAAAAAAGGTAAAAATAGGTCAAAATTTTCACCTCAAAAAGTGACTTTTCCTGAACTTGGGTCTTCCCCACTTTCCCCCTGGGGGTACACTGTCTCCACCTCTGAAAGAAGTGGGGGTCCGCTATCTCCCCGACCGGACCAGGAACTACACTGATTCTTACAATACCAAAAATTAGCACTTCAGCAATTAACGAAAATCGACAAACCGCTAGCAAAGGCGCGTTTCTGAATGTTGGCGATTTGCAGCGACGAGCACAACACGGTGAGTGTGCGTCCATGTGGACTGATGGGTGGACTGGTACGTCGACTAGTTGACTGCAGCAGTGCATCGTGCGTATACCAACGATTCGTTGACGACCACAGTGGACTGTAAAACTACTCATCTTAATTCTCAACCGCACCAAGCATGTGGCGTTAACTTTTTCCAGGTCGGTTGGGCCGAGCCAGCCAACCAACCACGCCTCGTCGGTACCGGCCGGGACAAGGTAGCCTACCTACACAGAGGTCATGCTTTGACGTAAAAAATTTGACCCAGTTTTGCCCCTTTTTGGAAAAATCTTTATAAAAAGGGTGTTTTATTGGCGATTTTTGACAAAAGTGACCTAAAATCACTCATTTCTATTCACTCATCACTCAATCCTAGGCCTAAATTTGCAATTAGGTAAACATGGGCAGCAGCAGACGTACCCGAGGTGGCACTGCACTCCGGGGTTCTGCACCCAGAATTTTTGAAGGGGGGGAATCTGCTGTACCACCAAAAATGTACCAAAAACTGTACTGTACCGGCCGAGCTAGGGGGGGAAGAAAATTTTTTAGGTCGAAATTTTGATGAAAATGTACTCTAAAACGCTAATTTCGCGCGTAGCGCGCATTTTTTCGCCTATTTGGAGTGAAAAAATACCGATTTTATACCATTTTGAGCCAAAAATAGCAACTTACTGTACCATCCGCCGGGCGGCGACCTACCTACTGTACCAGGATGGAGCGTCAACCTACCTACCTACTGTACCTAGGATGGGAGGACCCCCCTGCTACACCATTGCTGCCCCCTTCCCCCCACCTCCAACACTGCGATAGACAGATTGTTCCCAGAATTTGTTGAGGACAGGTAGATTAAGCCCATAAGTGTTGACGATAGACAGATGAAATCAAAGTGTTGACGGTAGATGGATACACCGCCCCCCAAGTATTACCCTGGGGGCCACATGCCGTACCGGCGGCGAGGGGGAGATACTGTACCTTTGGTGGACGGGGACCCACACCCCCCCCCCAGCCACAGCACTGTCCTTGATGTCGTTTTGTTTTTGTTTCCTCATCCTCTTTATAATCATACTGCTTACCTGAGCGCATTTCGTCCCATGATCAATCGTGACGTCGACACCGCACGGCCCCATTTAGTCCGAATTGCCGAGCCGCCGTGTCCGCTTAACGACGACATCGCCAGCTGCTGCAACATTGATGTCGTTGATCAGCGAATCACAAAATCGAACGAGACAAACACGCGACGTGGGAGGCCGTGGTCGGAGGACCCGTCTTCCGTCCGCTCTTCGATCGATGTTGCCAATTACCGTAAAATCTAAAATACAAGGGAGCTGTATTTTTTCACTGACCTCTTTTAGGGGGGCTGTATTTTTGGAGGGGCTCTATGGGGGGGCTGTATTTTTTCGCTGCCCAAAATTTCAAAAAATGTTCCCAAAAATGCCCCAAAATAGAGTTCTGTCAGGGTGTTACTGGTCATTATTGAGTGTTTTCAGGTGCAGATCTTCCATAAAAGGCTTTACGTCATCATAATATCATATACTCAACCACAAACGCTGTACATAAGGTGTCTTATACGAGAACTTGACTTTACGACCCCCAAGCGGGGAATTCCAGGTTGGGGGGCTGTATTTTTGGGGGGCTCTATTTTTCACTGACCCCTTTTGGGGGGCTCCATTTTTGGAGGGGCTCTATCTTAGGGATTATGAACGATGAGTTTGTTAGTGCGCTGAAAAACGAAGCGCGAAAGGTGGTTATTTAAAAAATCAAATTACAAACGGAACGGTTAACGAGGTTGCCGTTAGCGGGCTCCGTCCGCTGCCTGTGCTATAGCTACCGTAGCTAAATGTACCGGTCAGCGGTCGGCCGGTCCACGAATTACGGCCCCGAAAATAACGCAGAAATGGAAAAACAATTGTCGCAGAAAACGATCGCCACCCCACCACGCACCACAACACAAACTCAAATTTTATTTGCAAGCTCACGCAAAGACCTACAACGAGATCCGGAAAACACCTGAAAAATAAACGACTGTACGTAATATAATGATAATCGGCACTCCTTCGATACTCGGGACCCAGTTCCCGAGAGAGGAACAACTGAGGTTTTCTTTAGAAAGCCTAATCCTGAAATCAATAACTTATAATCGTTCAGAGGTCGCAATCGGGCCGGGTTTGGCCCCCCCCCCCCAAGCTCGGCAGTAGGTAGGTTGATTGCAGGCCTTTCTGGTGGCACAGTAGGTTGATTGCACGCCTGGGTAGCCACACCACTGGACAATACTGATCACTTACTTGCCAAATCCGTCAGAAATTTTAGTATTTTTGACAAAAAAACCCCTACTTTTTCAGTAAAATAAGTCACTTCAGAAGCTTCGGGGCGTTCGGGCCGGGGTGCCCGGCCCGGCCCGGCCCGGCCCGAGCCAGTGTTGGAGGTACTCTGGAGGGGGGGATACCTACTGTACCGCGCTCGGAGAGGGGGGGATACCTACTGTACCAGAGCCGATGGCCTGGGGGGGGGGGGTTACCGTAAAAACCTAAATACAAGGGGGGGGGCTCTATTAATTCACTAACCCCATTTTCAAACAAGTATTTACGTTTCACAGCGAGAGCGTGAAAACGCCGGTGGTATTTTCGATCTATATTACGAGGGGGGCTCTATTCCGGGGGGGGGGGGCTCTATTTAGGTTTTTACGGTATGTACCTAGGGGGGTTTGGGGGGGGTTGGGGAGGGTTAGGTTTTGGGGTGAAAATTTTTAATGTGTTTATTATGTGTGGAATCGTGTGAAAACGTAGTATTTGCGCGCGTAGCGCGCGAATTTTGAGTAATTTGAGGCAGTGTAGTTCCTGGTCCGGCGCGGCGGTTAGTGTACCTACCCCTTTTTTCCGTGCGGCGGTTAGTGTACCTCCCTGGGGGGGGAAGGGGGGGGGGGAAGACCCAAATTCAGGAAAAAGTCACTTTTTGAGGTAGAAAATTTGACCGATTTTTTGCCCTTTTTGGAAAAAATTCTCCATAAAAAGGGTATTTTGGCGACTTTTGACAACATTGACCTAAAAATCACCCATTTTAGGGCTAAAAATGCCCATTTTAGGCCTAAAATTGCCTATTTTGGGCAAAAATTGAGGCGGTTAGTGTACCTGGCGCGGCGGTTAGTGTACTAGTGTACCTTGGTCGCGGCGGTTAGTGTACCTTAGGGGGCCCCCCCCTCCCCCCCCAGGAACTACACTGATTTGAGGCAAAAACCACTGATTTTACACTAATTTTGGCCATTTTGGTCAAAAATTGGCACTTTTGAGGCAAAATCGGGGGGATACCTACTGTACCGGGGTGAAAATCGGGGGGGGGATACCTACTGTACCATGCCAAACATCGGGGGGATACCTACTCTACCAGGCGAGGGGGGATACCTACTGTACTGGGGGGGGGCGACCCCCCTCAAACCCCCCCCAACCTCCAACACTGGCCCGAGCCAAAAGCCCAAAATCGCGGCCCGGCCCGGCCCGTGCTCGGGCCGGCCCGATTGCGACCTCTGATATCGTTCCTTAACCACTGGGTCCCGAGTATCGAAGGAGTGCCTGATAATCATGCATGAACAAACGACAAAACGTACCAGAGAAATTTTAAACCAACCAAAAACAGCAACGATCTCAGAAACAAACAACAACTTGTTATCAGAGGTGGGAATCGGGCCGGGTCCCGACGAGGTCCGGGGGTCGGCCCGGCCCGGCCCGACCCGACTTGGACAAAAGTCGGCCCGGCCCGATTTTTTCGGCCCAACTTTTTCTGATGATATTTTGAAGCAATTTTTTGGTGCAAAAATTACTGTTTTTTTTGGTTTAGAAATACCTGATAATCATGGAAGTCGGTACTAATTTGCGGATTCGCGAGAAATTTTGGCAAATTTAGCCTAGTTGAAATACGATGATGTCGGGCCTTTTCGGGCCGACGATCCCGGCCCGGCCCGACCGTTCGGGCCGGAAACCTCGGCCCGGCCCGGCCGGCCCGATTCCAGAGATCGGAAACGGGCTGGCCCGGTCCGGTACTCGGGCCGGGCCGGGCCGCGATTTTGGAGTTGGTCGACCGGGCCGGGCCGGGCCGGGCCGGAGAGTTGGGGGGGACCGGGCCGGGCCGGGCCGAGCAGCCCGGCCCGGTATGCCTAAATTTGAACGAAATTACCATTTTTTGAACCAAAATTTTCAAAATTTTTGCGCTTCGCGCAATAACATTTCCTAGTTCTTGATCTTTTCAGTCATCGTTTTGAAGAAAGAAGCAGTAGCTACCCATACCCCGTAGAGGAGATAGAAATCTTTAAGAAAACATCGGTGCCTGATTCGCAAAGGAAACAATTATCCGTGTCAATTTCAAACTTGCAATTATTTCTTTGGCGTTCTGGTTCATTAGCAGTGTCTCTCTATCGGAATGTTGAAGGTATTGATGTGGGTTTGTTGAAAAAAGTGGCACCCCACCTTTCGTACCAGACGGACACCAAAAAACACCCCCAGCCCCAGCCCCACCTTGGCTTTGGCACCTACCCTAGAAATACCCACCGCCCCCTCAAGTTGGCACCCCCCCC
>JASAMV010004347.1:0-27421 GCA_030248065.1 Rhynchonema sp. JSB1_4
AAACGTATGTGCCAGCTGTATGCGTACTTCCACGGTTACAAACAAGATGGAATCCAGGCAAAACGAACCTCGACCAGCCGTTTGAAGTAAACCTTCTTCGTTCGTTGACAGTCCAGTGGCGGTCGGAATTTGACGTGGTATTGGTGCGCCACAACGTTCTGCGCCTCGCCACGCGCATTCAGCTGGACGACGGCAGCATTGGTCACCAACGGTTGGTCGATCCAATGTTTGGGATCTGAAATTGGGGAATGAAAGATCTTTCGCACAGAAATGGACATTTCGATTTGTTTACAATTTACAATCAGAATCAGCCAGCGTGATGTCAAGCCGATGGATCCACAAATCAGTTTATCACAATTTCAATTTTGGAATGAGAATGTCAACGAGCAAATCTAGTCTCCCTTGCTAAAATTATCGGTGCAACGTGCAGCAGAAGTCATCAAAATTCAAAATCAAAAGATCAATACACAAATTAGCAAAACCAACTGGCTTTGCTCGTCTTGTCCTTGTCCACGAATCGTTCCGGACGCGTGAACAGATACGGCTGCACGGCGTTGTCGAACTCTTTGCCGGACGAGCCTGAAATCGCACAAGACACCCTTTGCTTGTGACCCAGCAAGCCTGCTGTGGCTGCCCCCAGTGATGTGGTTGGGGGGGGGGGGTATGGGGGGGTATTACCCCCTCCCCCAACTGCTAGGTAGCTTTCTTGCTCCGAAACCCATACCCCCCAAACTGGCTAGCTAGCTTTCTTGCTCCGGTCACCAAGTAAAAAAAGTGTTGATTTTAGTGCCAAAATGACCATTTTATGGGCCAAAATGGTCAAATTCGGTCAAATTTTCTCACACGTGCACAAAAATACGCATTTTAAGGCTTATTTTAGCATAATTTCGACCAATTTTTATACCTCTTTTTGACTTCTGGACCAATACGCCCCCAAATCGGGGTACCCGGCTAGCTAGCTAGCTTTCTTGCGCCGGACCCCTCCAGCTAGCTAGCTTTCTTGCTCGGACCAACTACATCACTGGCTGCCCCCCCCCCAAAACCAAAACCCTTCAGAAGACTGAGATGGCAAAAATTGAGAGCGGCCGACTGAGATGGTGTGCGTGTGAAATGACATGCTGGGGCTAGAAACTGAAACTATGCTCTAAATCGTTGAAAACCATACCAAGCAGGCGAAAACAACGCCTTTTGGCCCCAAAAAGGGTGTGTGTGTACCTGGCGCGGGAGTTAGTGTACTAGTGTAGTGTATAGGGTTAGAGGTCGGGGGGGGGGGGTACCCGACACCCGACAGCCGACACCCGACATCTGGAAGTACCCGACACCCGACATCTGAGTGTACCTTGGTCGCGGCCAATGGTGTAGCTGGGGGAGGGGGGGTGGGGGTCCCCTCCCTAGGTACAGTAGGTAGGTTGCCGCCCCTCGCCTGGTACAGTAGGTAGGTTGCCGCCCCTCCCCTGGTACAGTAGGTAGGTTGCCGCCCCACCTAACTTTTCACCCAAAACATTCATTTTTGGCTTAAAATTGCATAAAATTAGCATACCGTAAAAACCTAAATACAGCCCCCTCCCGGAATAGAGCCCCCCCCGTAATACAGCCCCCCCCCAAAAAGGGGTCAGTGAATTAATAGAGGCCTCCCCGGAATAGAGCCCCCCTAAGTAACACCCCCTATACTGTAGTGTATTAAGGCTTGATAGTGGTGTACACTGTACCACAGGAACATTTATGCACGTTTGTTGTTCGTTCAGAGCACATAATACGCCTCCTATTGACGAATAGACACGAATAAATGCGATTACAAGCGAAAAAACATCCTTTCAAACCCCTTTTTAGGGGTTTTTGGGGGGTATTTCTGAAAACAATTTTTCAGGTTCGGGTCAGTGAATTAATAGAGGCCCCCCGTAATAGAGCCCCCCAAAATGGGGTCAGTGAGTTAATAGAGCCCCCTTCTATTTAGGTTTTTACGGTATTTGTCTGCAAATAGGCGAAAAATCGCGCTCTGCGCGCGAAATTAGTGTTTTAGGCCACATTTTCTTCAGTATTTAGACATAAAAAATTTCGGTTTCCAGATGACCCCCCAAGTGGTACGACCCCCCCCCTAGCTCGGCTGGTACCAGTGTAGTTCCTGGGGGGAGGGGGTCCCCCTCGGCGCCTCGGGTACGTCTGTTCCCCCTCCATGGTACGCCTGCCCCACTGTTCCCCCTCCGGGTACGTCTGCTCCCCCAATTTTTACCTAAAATAGGCAAATTTTGGCCTAAAATAGGCATTTTTAGGCATAAAATGAGTGATTTTTAGGTCAATGTCGTCAAAAATCGCCAAAATACCTTTTTTATTGAGATTTTTTCCTAAAAGGGGCAAAAATGATCCAAATTTTCGACCTCAAAAAATGACTTTTCTCCAAATTTGGGTCCTCCCCCCTTCCGGGTCCCTCCTCCTTCCCCCCCACGTGGGTACGTCTGTTCCCCCTCCGAAAAAAGGAGGTACCGCCTGTTCCCCCTCCGGACCAGGAACTACACTGGCTGGTACAGTAGGTAAGGTAGGTTGCCGCCCCGCATTTTGGGTGGTACAGTAGGTTGCCGCCCCGCCTGGGTAGCTACACCACTGGTCGCGGCGGTTAGTGTACCTCAGGGGCATAGTTTTTTAGACACTTTTTAGGTGCAATTTGCACCTAAAAACTCAGAATTGCACCTAAAAATTTAGGGTTAGGTGCAAGCTTGCACCTAAAATTTTGGGCCCTTAATTGCTTAATTTAGCATTTATACAGCATTTTTTTAATGTTGGAAAACTTAGAAGCGAAAAAAATGCGCTGCGCGGCTCCTTCATTCCTTCCACTATTTTCCATCCAAAACTTTTGATCGACATCGACAAAAAAATGATTGATCTGATTAGTTGACTTTCGCATACAGTTAGTACCTGGTGCTAAGATTCAAAACAAATGCCTACAGTACAAGAACTTCAGCAGAGCACGACAACTAGTGTTTGATACCCACACAATGTAAATGAACAGCGAAAGTATTTGATTGGTACGTATGTGGATATGGTGACATGAAAATTTTGCTGTTTCCCCCGTTTTCTTCTCAATCGGTTCTCAATAATCAAACTAGTACAAAATGTGCTACAAAATATCGAAATTTCCCTGAAAAGTTTGCTTTTGCTAAAGGAAAAGGCATTCATTGCGTTACAACTTTATTGAACTTCTAAAAGCATGCAAATAGCATTAAAACACATCACCCGGCAAAAAAAACGCCTAAAATTGGCGTTTTTTGTCCAAAATAGGGGTTGCACATACTTTGGCCAGGTTACACCTGAAAATTGGGGGGTTGCACCTAAGTTGCACCTGGTGAGTTTTGAAAAAAAACCCTGCTCAGGGGGGAGCCCTCTCTGGGCGTGGGCACAATCAGGGTACCGTAAAAACCTAAATACAGCCCCCCCGGAATAGAGCCCCCCCAAAAAAAGGGGTCAGTGAATTAATAGAGCCCCCCCCCCGGAATAGAGCCCCCCTAAGTAACATCCCCAATACAGTACTGTATTAACGCTTGATAGTGGTGCACAGGTACATTTATGCACGTTTGTCGTTCGTTCAGAGCACATAATACGCCTCTTATTGACGAATAGACACGAATAAATGCGATTACAAGCGAAAAAACATCCTCTCAAACCCCTTTTTAGGGGTTTTCGGGGGTATTTCTGGGAACATTTTTTCAGGTTCGGGTCAGTGAATTAATAGAGGCCCCCCCCCGGAATAGAGCCCCCCAAAATGGGGTCAGTGAGTTAATAGAGCCCCCCTTCTATTTAGGTTTTTACGGTTGTACTTGGGGGCAGTATTGGAGGTACTCTGGAGGGGGGATACCTACTGTTATGTACCTAGGGGGGTTTGGAACAACCGGGGGGGGGGGGGTGGGGGGGTTAGGTTTTGGGGTGAAAATTTTTAATGTGTTTATTATGTGTGGAATCGTGTGAAAACGTAGTATTTGCGCGCGTAGCGCGCGAATTTTGGGTAATTTGAGGCAAAAACCACTGATTTTACACTAATTTTGGCCATTTTGGTAAAAAATTGGCACTTTTGAGGCAAAATCTGGGGGATACCTACTGTACCGGGGTGAAAATCGGGGGGATACCTACTGTACCATGCCAAACATCAGGCGAGGGGGATACCTACTGTACTGGGGGGGCTACCCCCAAACCCCCCACCTCCAACACTGCTTTGGGGGGTGGGGAGTCCCCCAAATTCATCCATCTATCGTCAACACTTTTTGATTTCATCTATCTATCGTCAACACTTTTGGGCTGTCGTCAACAAATTCTGGGAAGGGAACAATCTATCTATCGTCAACAACAATCGACCCCAAAAATGATATTTTTGACTCAAAATGGCTCAAAATCGGTATTTTCAACCCCAAGTAGGCAAAAAAACAGTCTACCCGCCCCGAAAAATCTTCCCCACCCCCTCCCCCCCAAACCGGATTTCCCCCCCCCCCCAAATCCCAGGTACACTACCCCCCTACCCGCAGGGTAGTACTTGGGGGGGGCTCTATTTTTTCACTGACTATGGGTGGGCACAATACCCAATACCCAATACCAATACCACCCAATACCAATACCAATACCACTGTTTGGTATTGGTATTGGGTCTAATTCTGGTATTGGGTATTGGGTATTGGTATTGAAGCTGGCCTGGTATTGGTATTGGGTATTGGTATTGGGTTTGTCCAGGTATTGGGTCAAAACCAATACCCAATACTAATTCAGAAACACCCAATACCAAACCAATACCAAACCCAATACCAACCCAATACCAGACCAATACCTGACTCAAAACCCAATACCAAACCAATACCAAACCCAATACCAACCCAATACCAGACCAGAAACCCAATACCAAACCAATACTAAGACCAATACCCAATACCAATACCAACCCAATACCCAACACTCAATACCAGTGGTGTAGCTACCCAGGCGGGGCGGCAACCTACTGTACCACCCAAAATGCGGGGCGGCAACCTACCTACTGTACCAGCCGAGCTAGGGGGGGGGTCGTACCACTTGGGGGGGGGGTCATCTGGAAACCGAAATTTTTTATGTCTAAATACTGAAGAAAATGTGGCCTAAAACACTAATTTCGCGCGCAGCGCGCGATTTTTCGCCTATTTGCAGACACATATGCTAATTTTATGCAATTTTAAGCCAAAAATGACAGTTTTCGGTGAAAAGTTAGGTGGGGCGGCAACCTACCTACTGTACCAGGGGAGGGGCGGCAACCTACCTACTGTACCAGGCGAGGGGCGGCAACCTACCTACTGTACCTAGGGGGGCTCCCCCCCACTCCCCCCCAGCTACACCACTGCTCAATACCAATACCAACCCAATACCAAACCCAATACCAGGCACTTCAGTAGTATTGATCTGGTATTGGGTATTGGTATTGGTATTGGGTCTCACCCGGTATTGGTATTGGGTATTGGTATTGGGTCACCAATTTGGTATTGGTATTGGGTATTGGTACAGGGCCGGTATTGGTATTGGGTGTCAAAAGTGGTATTGTGCCCAGGCCTATCACTGACCCCTTTTAGGGGGGGCTGTATTTTGGGGGGCTCTATTTTTGGGGGCTCTATTTTAGGGAATACGGTATGTACCCTACCCGCCCCGCCCCGCCAAAGTAGCCACAGCACCGTTGGGTGGTATTGGGTATTGTCCCCATGCCTACCCCCCTCCCCCAGGAACTACGCAGGGCCACGGCCACACGCCACAACAATGCCTCCCCCAGCCACAGCAGTATGACCGTGACACAGTAACACATTTTTTTAAATGTTTTTTTGATTTTGCAAGACCAACTTTTATTGCTGCCGGAGCGCTTGCCGCCACTGGCACTCATCGTTCCTTGTTGTTGTTGTTCTGCTTGATGTCACCCGATGCAGATGGAAATCTGGATCGCTGTTGTTCTTGGTGGATTTTTGGAGATAGATTAAATAAAAATTGTATGTTGTTTTGTGTTGTAATCACAAAGGCGCGGAGGCGAAACTTCTCAGTTGAACTTCTCAGAAATGAACGCTGAAATGCGGTGGTGGAAACCGTTATTTTTTTCAAATTAACTCACGAAAAACAAAGAAAAACAATGAACGAGATTGAACTAATCAAAGCCAAACAAATAATCCCCAGGTTTTGCCGCAAAACACCTTCTCAATTATGGGTGGGCACAATACCCAATACCAATACCACCCAGGCCAATACCAATACCAATCAGTGCTGTGGCTACTTTTGCGGGGCGGGGAGGGTACATAGGTGGAAAAAATCGGGGCGGGTAGGGGGGTAGTGTACAGTGTAGTTCCTGGGGGGGGGAGGGGGGGGTCCCCCCCCCTAAGGTACACTAACCGCCGCGACCAAGGTACACTAGTACACTAACCGCCGCGTCAGGTACACTAACCGCCTCAATTTTTGCCTAAAATGGCCATTTTTAGGCCTAAAATGGGCATTTTTAGGCCTAAAATGTGTGATTTTTAGGTCAATGTTCTCAAAAGTCGCCAAAATACCCTTGTTCTGAAGAATTTTTTCCAAAAAAAGGTAAAAATAGGTCAAATTTTCTACCTCAAAAAGTGACTTTTTCCAGATTTTGGGTCTTCCCCCCCCCCCTTCCCCCCCCCAGGGAGGTACACTAACCGCCTCACGGAAAAAAGGGGTAGGTACACTAACCGCCGCGCCGGACCAGGAACTACACTGGTAGTGTACCTGGGATTTTGGGGGGGGGGGAAATCCGGTTTGGGGGGGGGGGGGGGGGGAAGATTTTTGGGGCGGGTAGGGTACAACACAAGTTTTTTCGGGTGCCTGTTTTTATGTACTAAAAAGTGCATATATCGCGCGCAGCGCGAGATTTTTTGCACTTTTTAGGGTTTTTCGGTCGAAATTTGGGCATTTTTGACCGAAAAATGGGCATTTTGGGGGTAAAAATCGGGGCGGGTAGGGTACCAGGGCGGGGCGGGTAGGGTACAAGAGCGGGGCGGGTAGGGGGGTAGCGTACCAGGCCGGGGCGGGTAGGGTCCCATTGGGGGGGGGGGGACCCCCCCCCCCCCCCCCCCCAGCCACAGCACTGATACCAACAATGGTGTGGCTGGGGGGGGGGGGGGGGGGGGGGGGGGTCCCCCCCCCCCCAAGGTACAGTAGGTAGGTTGCCGCCCCTCGCCTGGTACAGTAGGTAGGTTGCCGCCCCTCCCCTGGTACAGTAGGTAGGTTGCCGCCCCACCTAACTTTTCACCCAAAACATTCATTTTTGGCTTAAAATTGCATAAAATTAGCGTATTTGTCTGCAAATAGGCGAAAAATCGCGCGCTGCGCGCGAAATTAGTGTTTTAGGCCACATTTTCTTCAGTATTTAGACATAAAAAATTTCGGTTTCCAGATGACCCCCCCCCCCAAGTGGTACGACCCTCGGCTGGTACAGGAGCCCCGCATTTTGGGTGGTACAGTAGGTTGCCGCCCCGCCGGGGTAGCTACACCACTGGATACCAATACCAGTGTTTGGTATTGGTATTGGGTCTAATTTTGGTATTGGGTATTGGGTATTGGTATTGAAGCTGGCCTGGTATTGGTATTGGGTATTGGTATTGGGTTTGCCCAGGTATTGGGTCAAAACCAATACCCAATACTAATCCAGAAAAACCCAATACAGAGGTGGGAATCGGGCCGGCCCGGCCCGGCCCGGCCCGGCCCGGCCCGACGTTCGGGCCGGGCCGGGCCGAGGTTTCCGGCCCGAACGGTCGGGCCGGGCCGGGCCGGGCCGACTTTTCGGAATGTCGGGCCGGGCCGGGCCGGGGTGGCCGGCCCGAAAAGGCCCGACATCATCGAATTTCAATAAAAAATCGTGATTTTTTAGGCTAAATTTGCCAAAATTTCTCGCGATTCTGCAAATTTGTACCGACTTCCATGATTATCAGGTATTTTTAAACCAAAAAACAGTAATTTTTGCACCAAAAAAATTGCTTCAAAATATCATCAGAAAAAGTCGGGCCGAAAAAATCGGGCCGGGCCGGGCCGGGCCGACTTTTTTCCAAGTCGGGCCGGGCCGGGCCGGACTTCCCGGCCCGAACTGTCGGGCCGGGCCGGGCCGGGCCGACCCCCGGACCTCGTCGGGCCGGGCCGGGCCGAGGTAACCCGGCCCGATTCCCACCTCTGATGGGCAGTGGTGTAGCTACCCAGGCGGGGCGGCAACCTACTGTACCACCCAAAATGCGGGGCGGCAACCTACCTACTGTACCAGCCGAGCTAGGGGGGGTCGTACCACTTGGGGGGGGTCATCTGGAAACCGAAATTTTTTATGTCTAAATACTGAAGAAAATGTGGCCTAAAACACTAATTTCGCGCGCAGCGCGCGATTTTTCGCCTATTTGCAGACAAATATGCTAATTTTATGCAATTTCAAGCCAAAAATGAATGTTTTGGGTGAAAAGTTAGGTGGGGCGGCGGCAACCTACCTACTGTACCAGGGGAGGGGGGCGGCAACCTACCTACTGTACCTTGGGGGGGGGACCCCCCCCACCCCCCCCCCCCCAGCCACACAATTGGTATTGGGTATTGGGTATTGGTACTGGGTCGGTATTGGTATTGGGTATTGGGTGTCAAAAGTGGTATTGTGCCCAGGCCTATTCTCAATCTCAACTCAAAACACCAAAATCGCAAACGTGGCAGCAGTGGAAATAAACGAGCAACGTGTCATGACTTGCACCGTTCGGCAATCTGATTAGCCCGCTGCAGCTGCGTGCAACCCGCTGATTGGTTGAGGGAAATGGTTCTGTTTCAGAGTACGGTAGAAAATTCTCTTATAATTAGTCAAATTTCCCGCCACTGATGGGCATGGTTCATTGCTCAACGCTTCCTCTGTCACCTGAAACGACGCTTGAATGGCTGACTTCACGCTATGTGTGTCAATAAATTAAATTCTCGCAATTTATATCCGGTTTCACACGGCCAAACGGCCTAAGCTTTTATCATTTTTTCAGTGAATAACAGTCACAGATCACCTAGAAATCGGTTTGCGACATCGTGGACCAAAATGATCGACATCCTAACTGCAAAATCACCGCCAAAACCGTTGTCCCTAATTGTGTTCTGAGTGATTAAATTAATTGATCACGAATAGGATCTTCACGATCACATTGAACACGACCGACACGATCATCAAGATTAGATCGATGCGAAAGAATGCTGTATTGATCATCGCATCCGTGACTTCTCCGTCTTCGATTTGGTCCAATCGATTTTGGACCAGGTGGCGGATGGCCACCAGCTGGTGACTCTGAGAACGGATGTTGGCCAATGTGATTTATTTTAAATGCCCCCAACGTAAGAATTCGTCAGTTCACCAACCAAACTGTCTTCATATTTGTCACCGGCCAGCGGGTTTCCGAAGCTGGCTTTGGGTGGCTTTTGCTGAAACTAGCGATATACAGTATGTATAATCAACAAACGGTAACACATCAGGTATTGGTCGCACAATGACTATATAAGAATTCATCAAAATCAATCCTGATTTTCACGTTCAGTCACTCTTAACTACTGTGCTATTTGTGATTCTCACAAAACATTTTCAGCTGAAAATAATCTAGCAGATCAACCAGTTGCCGCAGGTCTGAAACATTCTCTTTACTACGTGTTTTGTGTGCGATCGCGCAACGCAACGTCATTGCCCCGTCACTAGCCTGCTTTGCGATTCAGGAAAAAATTTGACCAATTCTTCTAAAGTCATTGTGCGACCAATATATACTGTCAGAAGCTTCTGATCGGTCCGGTCTATTTCCGGGTCCATCTCGGTCACGTGACTTTTTGTCTCAACGATATTCATGAACTTTACCAGTGCCACTCATTTTGAACAGCATAGAAGTTACTGTGAGGCAACCGTTGAAAAAAACTTTCACACTGTGTTCAAAATTTATGGGTGATATTTTCGAAACGGTGTAAAGGTCAGTTGGGTGTCAAGGTCGATGGAAAGCTCGGTCGACAGCTCAGTGTGATAGACCTCGGCGTAAACTTGAAGCGTTCCACGTTAATAACAGGCAATGTTTCACGTTTACACCGAGCTATGCCGACCGAGCTTTCGACCGAACTTTACACCGACCTTTACGCCCAACTGACCTTTACACCGTTTCGAAAATTCGACCCAACCTCATCCAAAGCAAACTTCATCGTGACGAAGCAAGGCAGATTAACAAGTTCAATATTGGCCATCTGTCAATTGTCAGAACAACAACTGCCCAAAAGAACACCTTTTTGTTGGATCCAGCGAAACATTGCAACAACCGAGGCATGCCCCCAGTGCGATGACAGTGGGAATGCGCGAACATGATTGCAACTGCTGTCATTGTGCCGATTGCCGTCATCAACAGCTCGAACAGCATAAAGTAACCTGTAATTTAAAATGAAAAAAAATTGGTGAAAAAGTATGTAACTGTTATAATCGAAATATCATTCATTCCGATTATAAAATATTTAGAGCAAAAAAATACCGAGTCGTGAGAACTGCTGCGAGTTCTTCGGCAGCGAGTCAGCAACAGTACTCAAAACGACGGACAGAGCCAAGAGTGCGGTCATGCCAAGGGTGACCTAAAAATTTTTAAAAAATGACCATGAAAGAATGCTTATGCGAACGGACCAGATGAACATGAACTGAGGATCAATAAATCCATACGAACCTTTTCACCTCTCTCCCGCACGTGCGAGCTTGGACTGAATAGGCCGATCAGTGTGATCGACGTTATCATTGCCGCCGGAATGGTTTGTGTGAGTAGATAATAGCCTAAATTATTATGCGAGTTGTGCTCTGATTTAAAATTGTTTTAAAATCGTCATCGGCACCCGGTTTGCGGCGTATCTTGAACGACAGTGTCGCGGTCTCAAAAACGGCTGATCCCGCACCGGTCGTTAGTCTCATGTCCCGAATGGCCAGCACGCAATCGTGGATGGTCCATTATGAAATGATTTTAAAAAATTTTAAATTTCAAAACTAGAAATGACAAAAAATTTTGAATAAAAAGTATAAAAATGTAAAAACATAGAAAACAAAACAAAGACATCTATATATTTATTTATTTTTTAGTCCATAGTTTTTTAATTTTGTCGTGAAAAATAGCCCCGATAACCCTGGTTGGTTGCATTTTCACACGATCCCTCTATTTTCGATTTGGGTACCACTGACATGTGGATCTCGCCCTTTCCACGAGTGGCAAACATGTATGGCACAATGCACGTCTGTGTTAAATATGCCGTAATTTAACTTTCATGCACTTGTGATAGCATATTAACAAGACCATTATATATACCTGTTCATCATGTGGGAAGTCGGTCACATTAAAGGTACACTGTATTGTGACCAGTTGATAACCGAAGAACATGACTTGTCCGTTTGGCCAGACGCTTGCCTCCACATGGTCAGGGCTGACTATCTCTTCCACCTTGTTTCTGACAACAAATTTTGGCAATTAAAAAGTTTGCTTCACGATATTTTTAAAGCCGGGGACGAACAGTTCTGCACAGCCGACTCGGGGTATCCAAATATCATTGCTGGGAATTCGCAACTTCGTCAAACCACCGTGCTGCTCGGGATTCCAGCTGAGCCGCTGATCTTTCCAAATCTGAATGAGGCCCATTGTCTTTGTAGAATGTAAGCATCTCTTTTTTTTTTTAAAACATGCATTAAAAATTGATTATTTTTTCTTTTTTTTTTATCTTTTTTTTGTTCAAACACTTCACACTACAAATGGATTCACAAAACTGGAGAAAATAATCATTCATACGCAATTGACCCCCCACACCACACGCTCACATTTATATATCGTTGCTATAGTATACGCGGTTGACGTGATGTTAACATCATGGTCGCTTACCAGCACGAAAAATTGTTTATAGACAACCGTTTCAGCAGCTTCAATCTGGAAAACAAGGAAGACAATCATTATCACCGGAATACACTTGATGCAATACAGCTTTATGACCATTGTACTTGAGCCTAAATCGAATAAGAAAGGAAGGCAGGGCGGCCATTCACCAACCACATCAGTGACAGCTGTGATACCGATTTCAATGGTCACCGCTGTCGCAGTGAATGGATCGGGTTGAAATTTCTTACTGTAGTTTTGCATCAGGGAATCGTACAGGTCGACATCGGGTCTCGCGACGACAACACAAAGTTGGAAAGCAGCGAATGGCAAGTAGGATCGATGAATTGCTCTCATGTTTGTCAGCGTGCTCCTTTTTCTGTATGGGACATCATCTGGATGTTTGAAAGAACTGATATTGGATCAAGAACTTAACTTGAATATTGAAACGAGCCAGTAACAAACAACTGTGGTCTGAACGACAATATTTCCTGGTTTCACCAACAACATGCGTTGTTTGCTCCATAATTGCTAATAATGCGTGGGATAACCAAGGGCAACCGGTGCGTGACACTCCGCATCTCACCAGTTTGTTTTGTTTCCAACTTGATTCAATTATTGTTTGGAGCACAACCTATTGGTTAATTAGCGGATAAAACCGAGTGGTATTGAAACATACTGTTTGTTAGTGTTTGACAAAGATACATGTGTGATATTGAAATGCTCTGACAATACTCTTGGGAGAAACTCAGCACACGAATTTGAGGTGTCCCCCAAGACTATCCTGACTGAAGATGCAACGAGCGTTAAAAGAAGACCCCGATGAAGAATGCTGCATCTGTGTGCAGTGCGCATACAGCAAAAATTCAGAATTGAATTCTGCAAGACCTCAAGAAGTATCCTAGGTACGTCATGAAAATGAGGTGAACGAATTTTTCTTGGACATAATTTCGAAGTCGGCTTTACGATAATAATTGCAATAATTCAATTTAAATAGGGCTTTTTCTCAAACATCAGTTTTGGCTGGTCGTCATGCAAAATGAGGCAGTTCTAAGTTTGGCAGTCAATTTGTATCACAAGGGAGTCAGTTGTCACTGAGAACTAGATTTGGGGTTTGGTGTACTTGTCTTTTGAGATGTAAATCCATGTTCATTTTTTGCCTTTTCTCTTTTCAAGCCCCATGGCGGCTGCTTGCTCACGTTGGTTTGGTGATTCAAATTCTGGTTTTTGGTTTGGTGGTGGAGCACTGCCCTTTCTTTTGCGCGCTGCGGCAGTCCCTGAAAATGACTCAACATGGGATGTCACCATAAAAAAACAAGCAAAAAAACAGGCAGAATCCCATTGCCATATGTACCTTGTTTCTTGTCGAATCCTTTGTTCAGTTCAGCGTCTTCTGAAAAAATATATTTCACGAATACTTATATGGGTAAATAAAAGCGGATTTCTGAAAAGCTGACCCTTTTCTGATCCGAGTTTCTGCGCGTTGCACAGCCAGCACGCGAATACCATCACAACCAGCTGCAATCGTCGAAGCACTTTCCAACATTTTCACATTTTTTGACGTTTTGTCATCAATTGGAGAGAAATGCTATACCTGTGATACAGCGACCAGAAACGCCAGTCCGCCGAGTAGAAGGTTCTTGGTTTTGATGCTGTTCGACATTTCGTTCAGGCACACCCAGTCCTGCAATGTGATTGATTGAATTAATCAAGGATTGAATGGCCAAATTGATTGCTTGTGATTAAATAAATCGCATTGTTTCATAGATCGGTTAAATGGATTGCTTGACTGATTGAATGGTGAATGATTGTTTTACCGACTGATTGATTTATCCTCAGTGATTTACTAATTGATTGAATGCTTTGATTGGTTGATCGATAAAATAGTTCACACCTCCGGTTCGCATCCCCATAACTTTTCATTGTCATCAAGGGCGTGTGTTTGCAATTCTGCGTCCGGTTTTTCGTTGATTTGAATGTTGAGAAAGGTGCCGAAAATGCACGCGAACATCGCGAGCAGCAGAAAGAGAAACTGAAAATTTTGGATTTTGGATTTTTAAAATTGTATTTCCAATTTAAAAAAGAAAAAAATCGGCCAACGATGGAGAGCATGATTTTGTGGTGCATTTTGGTGGCGATGGTCCCGATGGTTGTGACGATGCACGTGAGCAACGCCCACACGATCAGCAGGTAGTCATTCTGCAAAAATATTGGCTTTCTCTTTCTTTTCGTTCTATGCGAAAGAGAATTAAAGGGAAAATAAAAATGTGCCGAACGGTCGAGATGACATCGTTCATGGAAACGAAGGCGATCGCGCAAATCAGAAGCGTCAGGGTCATCAGCTGGAAAATATCGATTTCCTTTAAATTATAAAGGGAAACATAATGGAAAAATTAATAAAACCGAAGAGAAAACTACGAGTGTGATTGTGAGCGTGTGCAACAAGAATGGTTTCAGCACGCGATGTTTTCGGATGAAAGGTGGCGGTGGTTTTTGGCAGTTTTTCTGATTTTGATTTTGTTTGTTTTTGCTCGATGGTTCAGGCATGATGATGGACGTTTGGTCGTTTTTGATGATTTACAAAAATGGTCGATTTTGGGTCAAGGTTTATCAGTGTCAGAAATTAAAAATGAAAACGAGATAATTTTTGTGCCTCCTATTTCTCCATACTGTGTCAAGTCGCAACGTTATAAAAAACTTTTTCATTCAGTCTGATATATAAGTATGTATTCTTGCGTGAAAATCTAACAAAGTTCATAAATAAAAATAAGAAAATGATAACATCAAAGAAACAAATCACTGTCGATAATTGGGATGTTCCCAGGCCGAGTCGTGTTCGTCTTGTTGGTCAATCGGTTTGAAAGTCCCGGTTTCCAAACGAAAGCGCCGATCTTTGGTCAGATCGAGAAGTTTGTTCAAATTTTCGTCCGACGGACCTGGAAACCAAATCGCCGAGCGCTTTGAAATTGAAAAGATAGATTTATTAGCACCTCAAGACATTTGTGTGTATGCGCACATTCACACTGATGATGACCTGGTGCGCCAATTGGTCTCTTAGGGGAGAACACCACGTTGCACCGCTGTCAAGCAGTGCCCAACACCTATGTGCACAATGCGAATTGTGCACCTGTGCTCGGCGCTCGAACGGGATCCCGATTCCGAAAATCCCGATCCGGAGCATTTCACTTCCGCTCGAACACTGCCTGTGTTTGTCGGTTGCCCGTTTTCGAGCGGGTGGTGCACCAGGCCATCGTCACTACGAATGTCGCAGATCTGATAATTTGCAGAAAAAACTGACCTTTGTACGTGTAAGCGTTCAGTTCCTCGAGATCGGGCAGGTTTTTCACCAGATGAAGCAATAAATCATCAGAAACACTCTTCAGAAACGTCAGATTCAAGTGCACCAGATGCGGACAGTGTTTGGGCAGAAGTCTTAATGATGCTTCAGTGATGTGGTGACATCCGCATAGATTCAGACTGAGCAGCTTCGGGGTGCGCTGAAAGTTGTGACCTGTCTAAGTTTATACATTTATTACGAAAAGGGCGCTGTTGCAAGTTTCAGGTTCCCTGCTGCTATTGTGCCCGGCTTGCTTATCTTATGCGTTCTAACCAGTGGATCAGGATGTGCTTTGGTTACATGACCAACGGTTACATGGTTTTTTGTTGGGGATATTCGCTTTCGAACTAAGGCATTCACGAATGCCACCAATTTAGAACAGCGTGAAACAGACGGGTTCAAGGTATACACATTCATCATTATTCAGTATCCGATCACCCAGGATGATTTGCAACCGACTTCCACTCACACAAAAACCTCATATGCGGGCGATGTGTATGAAAAACGCACATCATGCTTAAACGCACGGTACTAAATATTACTAACAAAAAGCTTATACCTTGATGAAATAACAGAGCAGCGGATCGTTCATGACATATCCGGCATCGCGAAAAATCGCCGACTCCATGTTACGACAGTTGTCGGCAATGCAACGCACTGTGCCCTCGCTCACGTACATGTTCCTGTGAAACATCGGCTGCTTAAACGGGTGCGAATGTCTTATTTTTGCAAAGCAGCTGCTTTTGAGGCCACGTGCCCATCTGGTGGATTCGAACTGACGATGACCGGGTGCTCTGGCCAATGAAACATAGTGATCGGCTTGATGTATGATGCGATCAATATTTACGGACATTGACTTCGACACGCGCAAAAGCTTTTTTGCAATGTCTAAGAACAAACGCCAAGCCGATCAGATCAAGCAAGTTTGATAACATGTTGGAGATTTGACTGAATGACTTCTTACCATAGGTCAATGTGTGTGAGTCCAGGAACGAGGAACGTTTTGAGCGTCTTTCCCGTCAGTTGGCCATTTCTCTTCATTTTCAGCATTATCACGCTGAAAAAATGATTGCCTTCAAGAGGTTTTTAGGGCTGAATGGAAAAAAACCACGAAGAGTTTAGCAAACTTGAGCAAATGATTGTCGTAAAACTCCTCCAAATCATAAACGTTGATGTGATTGGCCACTGAGCACACAGCCAACTCCATTAGTCGTTTGACTTTGCTGCCCTCATGCGTGGGTGGCTGCAAATTGTGTGATCTTTGGGACTGGAACGCGGGTGTGGTTGAGTGGATGTTTCACAAAACATGAACTTTGGATATTTTTTAAACTCACGAATGTCAGAACTACCGGATTTTCTGCACAAGTAATGAATATTGCGTTTCTGGGATCCGTTAGGCGCACGGACACGGATCTGAGCCCGAGAAATTCTGCCCAAAAAGTAGTGTTGTATTGTAGTGTGTGTGTGGTGGTTTCTGACTATGATGTTGTGCGCCACCGGTCTGTGAAAACAATCTGAAGCAAGCAAACAAAACCACGCTGCACAAACGTTGCAGCCTCATTGGGACAGGAAAGTCGTGAACTACTTCGAAATACCACACCCGCACACAACAAAACTTTTTTCAACAGCTGTTACACACATGATGTTTCACCGACCACCCATACTCACCCTCTGCATCCTGCGTCCATACGTTGCGCGCACAATGGGCACTCCATCTGATGTTTCACACATTTCGTACCTCCGAATGCCCCTGGTGGACATTGAATTGGTTAATTCATCCATAATCTCCGTCTCGCTGTAATTGGACAGACGCGGCACTGCCAGCAACGCCGATAGCTGGACGTAGCCGTTCACGTACACCTGGGGAAGTGACACCGCAGTGCGGATATGTAGAACATTGCCCGCCCGCCCCTTTTCAGAATGTGCGAGAAAAACTTTCTGGGCTCAAAGGAAATTCTGAGGGATGGTACACCTACCGGGTATGTGCCTATGTGCTGTCCAGCCCAGTCGAGGACCTTCACTCTGAAGCCCTGTGGCTACCTGATTTATACCATACGTTGGTGTAAGCGCTGGTTGAAGCTGAGCATTCGAATAAAGTGAGGTAGAGCAGGTGACGTCGAGTTAAAGGCGACCATTGGGCTTGCGAACCGATAACATATGATTTCAACGGGCATGATAACAAGACGGCGGTTCACGAAATTAGAACAGGGATTAAAATATGCAAGCATATTTTGCTCGAAGTATCTGACGAAATAAAACATCACGGATTCTTACCTTCAGTCCTTCACACTCAGCTCCATATCTCAAAATATAGGACAAAGTCTTGCTGAGTCTCTCCCGTCGATTTTCCGCCAGTCGCCCTTTCGAAGGCGACGCCGTTTGATCGTTATTTTCGGTATTATTATGAGGCATTTTTATTGAAAAAAGGAACAAATATTTGGAGTTCTCCAAATTTTCAATTTATTCTCTATTACACGTGTTTATTTTCGATAGGATAAAATGAAAAGAGCTCTGAGACGGCAGCACACTTTTATTTGCGAGTTTTGCTCGTGCATTGCGCAATCACAAGGCAACGTGGCATGCAGGTAGGCAAGCAAACTATATGCAGTTGGTGTACGTCAATACTCATGTTTCAGAGTTTTGGTGCCTACACCTGTTGCCAGGTGAAAGTTGCAGAAAAATCCTATGACCGGGCTCAGACGCCAAGTTCCATGCAGGCTGGCTGGCCGGCTGACAGACAATAAAAATAACCATTATTCATGTTATATGTTGCCACAGTTTGTATGATGCATTATAGGGTGGTATTTATGACGCTCAATATTTTTGCTCACAGGTTTGCCTGGACATACAGACACCAGACTACCTATGTTTGGTAAATGGTTTTGTGTGCAATAGTGTGTGCTCTCTCTCAAGTCTTAACACGCCACGCTTGAAATAAAAGTGGTCTCCGCAGGAACACAAAATTGGGAAATTGCTGCCTGGTCTGCTTTTTTTCTAACAATAGCCCGCTTTGTTGAACACACCCTGCACGCACAGGCAGAACATTTTTTGCTTGACAACTTTTGGGTCTAAACATGTCAAGCCAAGTGTCATAAACCATCGAACTTTTTCAAATATGCAATTTTTTGTGCGTCACCTCACCAGACGGGCCTACCTGGCCGGCCCTGGTTTTGATTTTTTACGTTCGCTCATGTGAGGTGCGTCACTCAGTGTTTGCTGTGTCGCATAAAAACTTGGACACGTTGCCATGCCATAGCGTGTATTATCGATCAGAATTGCCGCCCAGCGCGTGGCTCTCTCCCTCAGCTGTTGGCTTGTCACGCAAGATTCAGAATATTAGTGCCGTGCGTATAAGTACTTGTGCTTCATGATATCCATTTCCTAACGTCTTATGCAGGCATTTCAGCTGTTGTGCACATTAGAACAAGTATGCATGGCACTAAATTTATTACTTGACCGAGGCAGGCTCTCAGCCCCTGCTCTCAGCTGATGTCAGGCCAGAACCCCTTTTTGGTTACCATGCCACTGCTTCAGAAAGCTGTAAATCAGTATTGCCGCTGGGTGCGGGATTTAGCTAATCCAATTTTCTATTTTTTACAGTTTAGTCCGCGCGGTCTGTTTGACGCTTTCTTCAGCGCATGCCCGAAAATGTTGAAATTCCAGAGAGTTTTTTCGTAAATTTACCAAACGCGCAGTGCATCGTCGGACCACGTGGTAAAAATAAAACTAGAGTGTTTTTAAGCTGCTGCGTGTGTGTAACCCGATATGGCACGAGAACCAAGCGAAAAGTAAAGTTTCATTGTCTGGGTGGGAACCCAGAGGGTCCGCCGCATGCTCTCAGCTCGCTTCCGCACGATCTTGCTCCGCTGTTCTTCTTTCACCCTTCTGTTTTCAGCCGTATGTGTAGTCGCTCTTGCAAGACCTCAGCTGTGATGTGCTTGTGTTTGTGTGTAATGGCTGTTTTGACTTGAAAACTTGGCGACTTGAGGTTTTTTGTGACTTTCAAACACAACGGCAGGGAGGAGCAGACAGGCCAAGCTGAGCGCTCATTTTTCAATTCTCAGGGGAGGGTGCGCACTCTGCGCCAACAAACCACGGGCCACGGACCTCTTTTCCGCAATTTTCTGGCTGGACTTGTGGCGCATATTTGGCGCATGCATTCAGTTTTTCACTGTTTTTGGTTTCACGGGTTTGCTTTTTGTCCAATGTTTTCTCGGAGTTCTCTTGCCCTTCAAGGCAATGAAACATTCAGGAATTTTTGCTTTTATTGCATTGCTAAATTGTATTTATTGCTAAAAAATCGCTTTTTCTTATTATTCAGGGGTATTAACTCATTTATTCTCGCCCACATTTCGTGACCATTCTGCAAAACAATAATCGATATTGGACAAAAATTGGGCGTTCACGTTTATTACGATAACCGGCGCTTTTTCAACTGCACCATGAACGTACCGATTGGTGAGTTTAATTAGTTTTATCAAAATAACCTGGGTTTTTCGCTCTTTATACCTTTTTGCTTGTCATGTTGCATGCGTATAGTGTACTGAACCGGTTTTCACAGCGTTTTGTATTTTTTTGGTTTTCAAACTGTGTGAATGTTTGGGTCATATTCTAAAATCAACTGCATGACTTACTGAAACGGTGGAATCATTTCAACTGTAAATCCATGTGAATCTTGCTGGTGCCAAATCGATTATGAAGAGCAGACGGGAGGTGCACCCGGTCATCATCAGTGTGACCAAAACTTCGGCCCGGCTCTACAGTCACGACACCTGTATTTTGTGTAAAATGTTGATTGACACATCTGCCGGCCAGGCAATCATATATAAAGTTTGGAGAATATAGCCCTGTTCCTATGTAAACTGTGAAGCGGATTATCCCCTGTTTATCACAACACGTTTTGAAATTATGTGTAGAGCGCATGTTTATTCCAAAAATGTGCGTTTTGAGAGTTGGTTTTTTTTACCTATTTGTGCTGGGGCAACGTGCGGCACTAATCACAAGATGCACTGCAGTCAGCTCAACCAAACACAGCATATTTGTGTTGTATTAGGTATTTGAGAGACCAGGTACCACAGTACCACATCATTTGAGGTTGCGAAACCAAACATTCACGCCGCCTCATTTTCACACTGTTCAATTTTCTTACTCACCTCCACGGCACTTGGAAACACGGTTCTGAGGCGTTCAATTCTTACCGACGGGCATCTTGGTTTCTCCAACTTGCAAACTACCCACACACACAGCACCGCATGTTTTCAATGTGAATCTCGGAACTAAATCACGCGCCCCAAACCATATTTTGCTGTTGTATTAATTGCTTGCTTCCGCTTGTTGCCTGACGAAGGCTGTTGTTCTGGTTTTGTCGGCTTTGGTTTTTTTGCCATTTTCACGCTATTCCTCACAGACATTTTGATACTCTACGATTGCGGGGTGGTGAAATAGAGTATAGTCATTCTCCAGCTGTTGAGATGTTGCCCATTATTCCACGTGCGTGTTATCATGCCCATCGACAGCATGTTTGAACTGGCTCCCTGTTATCTCAAAATTGACTTCCCTGTTTCTCAAAAGAATGTGTGTTTTCTGCAATTTGTGTCCAAAAAGTCAACACAGAATGAAACACATGCGTTTCCAACGACTGAGTCGAAATTAAATGCGCAACAATGCCTTTGCCTCGAGGGGCTCATTTCAGCGGCGTGGACAACGACTAAGATTTCGATTAGGACCCGGTCTCACTGTGTAAATTCGAGTGCGTTTGTGTGTCTCCCTCTCTGGTTGTCGTTTGTTCATTGTTTTCTTGGTCTTTTGGCGACGGATTTAGTCACGACTATCCTGTTTTTTTTGTGCGGTTGGTATCTTGTGTGAGCCAAGGTTTGCACAAGATCAGTTACCAAAAGCTGAATTTAGGCCGTCGAAATGCTAATATCCGGGGTTTCCTAATTTTGTCCCGGTTATCCAAACCAAAAACGATCTCGTTGCCTTAATGAATGTTCACATCCTTATCCCTCCTTGCCTCAGCACCTCTCTGTTTGCCCGCACGGCTGAAGCCTGCAATTACCTCTTCAGGGCCCAACCAAACCTTTGGTTTGGACTCGCCCTGAAGTCAAGTTCAGGCATGTGTGGAGACAAACATGCACGCCCAAACAACGCGCAACCCCCAACTGTCTCTAAATGACATGGGTCCACGTTTTGTTCCATTGAAAACAATCATAAACGGGCATACCATACCAACCCACCATAAATGACGATAACTTTGTGCATATTTTGGCTATCACAACACACGCAGCGACCTGCATTTCCGGTCCCATTCCAAGTTATCTTCGCATTGGCTTGGACCGGACTTACTCAGTCGCGTTGAAATTATTCCATTTGGATGCTAGCACGTGTCTTATATACACTTTCTTGAGTTGGTTTATAATGTTTGTACCCTGCGTAAAAGCACGGTGCTTGATTTTTTGCAAACAGATGGCACCCCCAGGTCCCATGGCAAGGTTTTTCATGAAGTTTTGTTCTTGTGCAACACACATGTGCAAGAGACAATAATAATCAAAGTTTGCACACAGTCCAATCTAAACGACACTAGATCCTGATCGAAACAAGGTTGCGAGTTTCATTGGAACCTGACCTTATAGCTGCCTTAGGGTCTAACAAACCATCACGCAATGCGTTTCCGCCTCCGCGTTCTGCGTCTTGTCTTGCGGTAGTTAGTTAGCGTCAAATTCGACATGTGGCTTGCGAGGCATGTTTCTGGCGCTTTTTCTTGATTCTTTTTTGCCAAGATTGACATGGTCTAATATTCTTTTGGACATGATTTTCTGCGAGTGAAAGAACGTTATTTTGTCATTTGACAGATTTTCTTTTTTTGGTCAAAACATGCGTTCCCCCGCTGCGTCAGGCCTTATTGAATCGATCCCAGAGCCGTAACACTGCGTGTCCACATGGAGCGCCACCCGCCGCGAACGGAACATGACAAAAATGCAAAATGTACTGGAACTTTCTATTATTACTTCCCTGTTCGAAATGTGACTGTTGTAACCCGTGCAAGGTTCTTGACTCTCGAGACAACATAATGAAATGAAGTATGCGACACTTTCCACCCCAACCGTTTGAACCAAATTTGAACTCACCCGCGGTTTCGGTCTGTTCTCATGTCCGTGGAGCGCGGCGCTCTAGACACATATCCATTTGAAAATAATCTAAAGATATCTCGAAGTTTGGTCACATTAGGTACATTTTTTAAAATGGCCTCCCCCACACCTCCAAAAACTTTGGCACGGGGCGGGGCTAAAATTGATTTTTCGAGTGACAACCAAACTGCAGTGCTTTGCACACAGAACTCTCGGGAGTATACCTGCTCAGTCACAAGTCACTGCTGTCAGCTAATGCACGTAATAAAGTACGCCGCTTGTCACCGGGTGTCACCGCAAATTGCGTGGCATGCTCCAAGAGGTCCAAAATTACCTGGAACAGCTTTCTGGAACATGGTGTTCTGTTGGAAACTTTTCAGTCCTGGTGCCCTAATCTCGAAAATGACCGTTATTTTATGTTTATACCAGAACTGTACGAGCAATAAGCATGCATGATTACAATTCACTGGAGCCCCTCTACCATAACCTCTCTTGTTCCACCGATGTATACCGCTGGCGGCTACAGACGCTATGGAGATGGGTGACAATAATATACGGACTGTTTTTTATTGCTCCAAGAACGGGTCATGATTAAAAAGCGCCCGTGGGCTCCCTCCCGACTCCAGCGGGAACAAAACGTGCTCATATTTGTTCACAATTTCATTTGTTTCTATCGATATCAGAACTACAGTGTTGAAACCAGCCGTTTTTCTTTTTAAAATCAACAGAGTTCAAATTTCGGAAACAAATTCGATCAAAAAAGTTAATCAAAAATGTTCTTTCCGCAACGCGAGATCAAAGCATCATTGAATCACTACTACAGTTATTCATTCAATCCAGTGCACACCTGCGATTGCCCTTGTAGTCACGGAAAGGTTAAGCGATATTACGTGGCTGGCTTGCTGATGTTTCATAAGTGTCGTGTTGACTTCTGGTGCTTGCATGCTATAATTTTTCATCACTATAATCACTTTATGGGCATAGATTCAGCAACAAAGCGCGGATATTGTCAAACTGATAATGTCAGAAATTTTCAGGCCCCAAAAAAATTTGTAGGTATTTGTTTATGTGTCTGTGCGTGTTGTGGTGCTTGTTTTTGCTGATGTTTGACCATAGCGTGCTTTTCGATCTGAACGTAGCAATTTTTGAAAACTTCATGAAACATCACAAAATATCAATTTTCCTTGCAGGAACCCCTGGTCTCTCCATCAGCGCATCGTTGTAAATCCATAGCCGGACCGGCACCGTTCAGAAATCGATCAGTGGGATACGAGGTGAAATAATGCGGTTTTTACCAGTTTTACGTTTCGTTGGTTCCTGCGTCCAGCAGCAAACATGGTAAAATCTCACCTGAAACAAGACCGCGCCGACCACAATGTGGTGCAATGGAGTTAGCCCGATTTAGCCAGTTCGCTGTTTTGACCGACTAGGCCACCCAGTTTGATGCCATCCTTTGCGTGGAATCAACTCAGTTTTAACGTGCTGCAAAATTATGGGCGTGGTGAACAAGCATGCAAACCTGTGATGCTACGCTGACCTTACCGGCTTTCCGATAAGAACGATATCTTACTTGTTCCAAAACCGGCGCACCAGGTCATCGTCAGCATGTAACTCTAAGTACCTTTTGCATGTTCAGGACTCAACCCCCGTCCGTTCCCTGAGCGTGATCCACCAAGGTGCAAGTGGTCCACGCTCACAGAACGGCAACACCAGTGATCACCACAACCCAAACAGTGATCCGTTGCCTGTCGATCGGCCGAAAACCGTGAAAATCTCGAACGAGGCCCCTCTGGTTTGGGACCCAAACCTTTCGACCGATCGGGCATACTTTTGTGACCGAAGCAGTTGCATTATGGCTGCGAACAATGATCACGATCACGTGACCCCGCCTGATACGAAGACCGCGTGGGGTACGGAGGGAGGTCACGGTAAGCGAAGCAGCGTTGTTTTTTATGTTTGTATTCTGTGAGTTTGAATCCAATCCAGCCGGTAAACGTCTTGTTATCTGCCAGAATATAGCTCTGTTAGTTTTCTTGTATGTGAAACATTTTTGAGCCATTTTTACCAACCACTGACATCCTTTAAATTCCCGTCAGTTGTGAGAGATGATTGTCAAAATAGAGACCTTCCTTAATTATGTCATGATGGATTTGATATGTTCATGATTTCACTGTGACCGATTCCTCGTCTGGAGCAAGCGAGGGTCTTCAGTCAAGTTTGGTGTCGATTTAGTGCCAGTCCGGTCCGGTTCAGGTTCTGCAACAAATAAAGTAACTTTCACATAAATGAGTGGAACTGATCCGATCACCAAGTTGATTAGTGCACAATCAGTCGAGTTATCCAAAAGAGAACATTGGTTCTCTTTTGGGTAAACCAACGAGTTACATAGTTTTTAAAAATAACCAATGTTCATTTCTTTCCATAGACCACGCACCCCATCCCGACCGACGCGGCCTGCAACGTTGTCTCTATTGTCTCAAATTCGGCTTCGTCAACGGACTCCGTCGTTTGTATCTGTCATTGGGTCGAATCATCGGTCGATTTCCATTCATTTTCGTGTTGTTTACGCTGATGGTCACCGCTGTTTGTGCCACTGGACTCCACCGGGTGGTGCTGTCGACAAAGATTAAGGTACATATGCACTGTATGGGGAAACCTGGGCCATTTCGAGTCAGATGCTGGATTAAACTGGCTCAAACGAATAGTGTATCAATACATGTCCCTTGGCAGTCCAGCCATGGTCGTATGTAGGTCGTCGCAGTAACCCTGCAGTCAGTAGGCTTATAGTAGTGTCGTCAACTCAGCTCGTCAGCTCTTGTCGTCCATTCACATGTATACCTAATTTCTCGCGCTTATTTCCTGCTGCTTGTATTGATACCACAAGCCGCACTCCAAACTTCAGACGACCCCCAGTGCGATAATTGATTCTACTCGAATTGAACTTTTTCCGACTTGACCTTTTAGAATACTAGACAGGGTAATCCACGCAGACTGGACGTAAATCCAGACAAGTTTCGATTGAGAAGGTCACCACAAAAAGGTGTCGGAAGGTGAACACTGTTTGAGCATTACTATCAACAACAATCAAAAAAGTGATAAATCACCAAATCGCTCAACTAATAATTAAATGAACACCTCATTCATTTCCAGGAGGGCTACACACCATTGAACTCTCGGTCCCGCCAAGAGACGGAGATTTACACGAAATTCTTCTCCGCCGGCGGAAAAGACCCGTACACGACCACTGTGCTGCTCAGACCTCGGAAACGGGGCGGGAATCTGTTCGAAAAGTCCCTGTTTGACCAAGTGATGCAAGTTGAACGTTATCTGACGTACCAATTGTCAATAATGGCTGAAAATGGACGCAGTTACACGTTCAGCGATTTTTGTGCGAAAAATCCGCAGAACGAGAGTGAATGCGCCGTGAATATGGTTGTTGGCTTGCTGAAGGTTAGAGGGAAACAACTCTACTTTTCACATGCCTTTCGGTTGATATAAAGGTCGATTTATACTTCTGACTCCTGGGCAGTAGCAGTCAAAAATTTGAGGAAGTCAAGGGCAGGCAGAGTCATGGGCAGTCAGTGACTGCTCCTGGTGATTGCCTGCTTATGACTGCCGACTGACTGCCGACTGCCGGTGACTGTCTGTGATGGGTGGCAGTCAAACGAATTGAAAGAGAAATTGGGGCAGTCAAAGTTCGGTGCTGGCTTGCAGTAACCGTGATTGCGTCTAAAATAGACGCCTTTTTACCGTTTTTGCAATGTTTTTGTGTTTAATAGTGTGCATTGTGCTTATGTCGCATGTTTTTAGGTCGATATGTCACTTGAGCTTGAAACCCAAGTGCTGATTTTGCAAAAGTTACGTCAAAGCAGAAAGAGGCGCCAAGAAAATGCACAACAGCAACGAAAAAAACGGAGGTGGGCGATTCGACCACTACATGGCAACCGGGATCGGGATTCTGATTATCAACGCGATTGTGGTTCTTCACAATTGGCTCATATCACTCGATCGTCATCTGCCGGCTGCCGAACGGTCAGTTCAAAAAAATTGAAAACTGGGCGCATGATTTGCTGAGCTCAACCAGCCGGCCGAGCCGGCCCGGCCCGGTTGGCAAAAAATCGGTCCGGCCCACCCAGTGGTGTAGCTACCCAGGCGGGGCGGCAACCTACTGTACCACCAAAAATGTGGGGCGGCAACCTACCTGCCTACTGTACCGGCCGAGCTAGGGGGGGAAGAAAATTTTTTAGGTCGAAATTTTGATGGAAATGTGCTCTAAAACGCTAATTTCGCGCGTAGCGCGCGATTTCTCTCCTATTTGGAGTGAAAAATACCGATTTTATGCCATTTTGAGCCAAAAATAGCAACTTACTATACCAGCCGCCGGGCGGCGACCTACCTACTGTACCAGGATGGAGCGTCAACCTACCTACCTACCAGTGCTGTTGCTGGGGGGGGGGGGGGGGGGGGGGGTCCCCCCCAATGGTACCCTACCCGCCCCGGCCTGGTACGCTACCCCCCTACCCGCCCCGCTCTGGTACCCTACCCCCTACCCGCGTTCAAATTCGAGTAGAATCCAATTATCACACTGGGGGTCGTCTGAAGTTTGAAGTGCGGCTTGTGGTATCAATACAAGCAGCAGGAAATGAGCGCGAGAAATTAGGTATACATGGGAATTGACGACAAGAGCTGACGAGCTGAGTTGACGACACTACTATAAGCCTACTGACGGCAGGGTTACTGCGACGACCTACATACGACCATGGCTGGACTGCCAAGGGACATGTATTGATACACTATTCGTTTGAGCCAGTTTAATCCAGCATCTGACTCGAAATGGCCCAGGTTTCCCCATACAGTGCATATGTACCTTAATCTTTGTCGACAGCACCACCCTGTAGAGTCCAGTGGCACAAACAGCGGTGACCATCAGCGTAAACAACACGAAAATGAATGGAAATCGACCGATGATTCGACCCAATGACAGATACAAACGACGGAGTCCGTTGACGAAGCCGAATTTGAGACAATAGAGACAACGTTGCAGGCCGCGTCGGTCGGGATGGGGTGCGTGGTCTATGGAAAGAAATGAACATTGGTTA
>JASAMV010004350.1:0-77462 GCA_030248065.1 Rhynchonema sp. JSB1_4
AAAGAAAAATGCCCCAAGGGGCATAAAAAAATATGGTTCCCTGGCTGACTGGCATAAAAGAACGATACTAGCTTGCACGACTTTGCTGATGTTTCATTAGGCACTGGAATAAACGTAAGTGTGTTCTGAGCTGTTTGATACCGAACAGTAGACATTGAACCATATTCCCGGCGCGTGCTGTCTTGCCACCAGAGACACAGGGCACGGAGATATTGAAAGATTGCAATATTCTCTTTACTCCTCTCCTTGTTGAACCATCGTGCGCAACCGAAGACTGCACAGTTACCGTCGTGAGGTTGAAAAGAAGAAACAGTTGCCTGGGTTTGCACGAAAGTTTCGATATCGGCTGGGCGTTGGTTGAAAAGAGTTCGCGCCGGGAATATGGTTCAATGTCTACTGTTCGGTATCAAACAGCTCAGAACACACTTACGTTTATTCCAGTGCCTAATGAAACATCAGCAAAGTCGTGCAAGCTAGTATCGTTCTTTTATGCCAGTCAGCCAGGGAACCATATTTCTTTTATGCCCCTTGGGGCATTTTTCTTTCTTGTGTCGTTCTTTTATATCGCGCAAGCGTCAAACAGAGAACCCGGATAAATCAGGCACAGAAAGTTTTCAGTTCCGGCAAGCAATGGTTCTAACTAAGAAAATGTCGACCATCAGACTTTTCTCAAGTAATCAACGCACATGAGCGCAATGAGGTGTGGGGGTCAGTTTAAGGATGCTGTACTTTTTGGCAGGATATATGAATCGGTGGTTATCGTGACATAAGGCCAATTTTGTGTTTCGATTTCACTATGGGGTTCTAACAGTGGAGACACGCTTGTGTCTGCGTCTTCACCCACCACTGAAACAAAACTAACGCAGTGCCCCACGCGCATGTCTATGCTTTTGAGGAACATGGTAACTTGTCAAGTTATTTATTTTTTTTTAATTTACCGCCAGGTATGTATTTGACACCCTAGGTACCATCATTTATAGCGCACTGAATGCGCATCGTCTCAGAGAATGGCACTTGTTGGTTTAGTACAGTGTAGTTCCTGGTCCGGAGGGGGAACAGACGTACCCTCCACTATTTTCGGAGGGGGAACAGACGTACCTACCTGGGGGGGGAAGGGGGGGGGGGGAAGTCCCAATTTGGGGGGGGGGACGGAAAAAAGTCATTTTTTGAGGTCGAAAAATTGGACTATTTTTGCCTTCTTTTGCGAAAAATCCCCTATAAAAAGGGTATTTTGGCGTTTTTTTGGAGGTTTCACCTAAAGTTTACCTATTTTTGGCCTAAAAATGCCTATTTTAGGCCTAAATTTGCCCATTTTAGGAAAAAATTGGGGGGAGCAGACGTACCCGGAGGGGGAACAGTGGGGCAGGCGTACCTCGGAGGGGGAACAGACGTACCCGAGGGGGGGTGGGGGGCCCCCCCACCCCCCCCCCAGGAACTACACTGGTTTAGTACCAAGCAAAGCTGTGCAATGAACTTCCATGCCCCCTGTCCCTCCAGCTTCAGCAATGAAATGAGTGTCAAACATCAGTCTCCAGATTGCTTTGTTGGCGGCCATCGCATCTGATCTTCGATTCAATGTCACGTAAAAATTACCATCTTCCATCAAAAGTCAAATTATAAAATGCGGAAATGCTTCGAATATTAGAGAGCAACAGCAATTTTAATTAGGAAGTTGATACCTTGTGCGTATTTTATCATGAATGACATCACAGCGCATAAACTTCGAACCGCACCTGTGCTTAATAATTAATCTCAAATAAAAACACGAAAAAACTGAAAAATGTTATCCAGAATTCATTAAAAGTTTGTAAAAATACAACAAAGTTGGCTGCGCGCGTGAATGTTTGAACCCGCGGCCTTTCATATTCAGTGCTGCGCGTTATACCGCTCGGACATCGCTTCGCCAATCTCCTTCACAAGCTTTACTACATATGTAACTACGCGTGCATTGCTGCATTGCCTGTTGTGCTTGCTGCCTGTGTGTGTGTGCTGGCTGCCTGCCTGCCTGTGTGTGTGTGTGCTGGCTGGCTGGCTGTGTGTTGTGTTTAATACATTGTGCGCTTTATGAATCAGGCAACTACGTAGCGTGCACTAATGCATTATTGTGTGTGTCTGAGCGTCCATTTTTGAGCTGAAAAACATTTAACGAATTGGAATTAATATATTTTTGACGTAACAAAAATTAAAAACACATATAACCGCTGATTTTGGCTTTAGAACAACACATTCTGTACAAAAAGTCATGGTCTGGAACCGTTCATACTAAAAGTTACGAACTCGGCGATAGCACCACCGTGTTTCTCGAGTACGAAAACCACATAAACAACTTTAATAGTTCTGGTAACCCAACTTTTCGGCGAAATTTTACTTCGGGAAGCACACTTTACATACAAAATGTCGTGGTCATGGTCTGGAACCGGTCTCAGTCGTGGAGTTACGAAGTCGGCGATAGCACCATCGTGTTTCTCGTGTGCGAAAACCCTATATGCGATATTAACATTTTTGGTGTTCAGTAACGTCTGGGCCCTGACTAGTTTTTTGTGGAAAAAAAAAGGAGAAGAACGTTTTTACAAAAATGACAACTGTATCTTGCCCGCGATTGCGCGTGTGGGCACACAGCGGGATGAAATTTTGTGTGGCCATTTTGGGGCACGGTATATAGATTGTGTGCAAGTTTGAGCTCATTCGGCTGAGTATTGTTGAAATAGCGCACGATCAAAATTTTCAGAAAGCGCACTATAGGGAATGAACCATATGTCGCTTAGCATTACCATGCTAGCTCCGATTAGATTATCCATGCTACGGTGAACTAAAGGTCGCTTCATATGATTACGACGTTTTGTATTGAACCAGTGAGGCTCGAACGCTTTTCACACTGAGTCTCAATGACCATCAATCGGTTTTTATATGGTTTATTTCTTCATTTTAATCTCAGCTTTAGTTACGGACCGCACGTGCTGAGGATTTATGCAACCGCAGGTTCTGTTCTGCTCTGTCCAAAAAAACTGGGCCGTAAAAATTTTTATGTGCGCTCACAGAACCAAAGCCACCTGTTTGTTAGTCCGGTCGCGCCGGTCACAGGATGGCTCAGAGGCGCACGTTTTTTGTCATAAACCCGCCGGTATCGGTATCTAAATTTAACCAGTGAGAGAGAGTGCAGTAGGCTCAGTCAGCGTCACTCAAGTTCTAGAATGACGAACTTATACAACAAGTGACAACCAGTCGTCAACAACACTAATATGCACCGATATCCTCTATTCGCATCAAGTGAGTCACCGTCAGAGAGACAGGTGCGCTTGGAAAGAAAAAGGGGGCTCAAATTTGACGACAACGACTCTTCAAATCCAATCAGCACTCAACCGAATGTGCCCATGTCAACGTTCCCGTCCATTATCTATGTGACATCAGCTCGCAGCTGTCACACTCGAATCACACAACAAGTACAAACACGCAACTGTTGCGAGCTGCAATGTCCTATGTCGTCTTGCTGCGAGGAGCACCGTTTTGTCAGCTCTGGTTTCCCGCCAACAGGCAAGGCGCAAGTGTGTCTTTGTGTGGTTCCTCTTTGTTCCAGCCTGTCCCGTTACTCATCAGCGGTAGCGGTGGGCGCGAGACATAATTTTTGACGCTCCAACTGATCTATATATGTATGGTACATTGGTCGTTGAACATGTTATGTTTTTTTCGGCGGGTTCTATCACTTGCTCTGTCCCACACAGAAAACCCTCTCTGTGGGTCTGTCGGCCTGTTGTTTTTCGGAACTGCTGCTAAAAATTTCCACGCGGAAACCAGAGACACCGACGAACAGCAGCAAGGTTATGTTGTTTTTACTTCGGAGCAAATCGTTTTTCGGCGGCAACAGTAGAACGCACAACAGCCCGCTGAATTGTACTATGCAACTCAAATAGTAAGATCAGATCCGTTCTTTTGTACTACAGTTTGTGCTTCCATTCCAATCTTCGTGTGGTCGTCATAACGCTGCGTGTGACATTCCGTTGTGTTCACCTCCCACCCACGGCGTCAAACAATCGAAATACATAAACAACACAACTTGTTATTATCGCAGCAGGTGGCATGATTGGCCGGATTTCTACAGTGCGCAGCACTTTGTGCACGCATGACGCGTTCTAGTAACATTGTTTCAAGCAAAGATATAGCCCCAAGGTGCACACTTCTGCTGGCTTTTGTCTTCTTGGCGTTAACTTGCTGCCTGTGGACCACGTGTGGGTTTGACTTTTGGCTCTGACCCGCAGTAACGGTACTCTCAGTGCACTAACGTTAAAACCATGTAGTGCACTTCCTTTCAAGATAAGACCTCAATCTTTGCAAGTGGCAAGCACCTGAGATGGAATTTGTAATCTAAGCTCCATTGTTGAATTAAGGAAGATCTTATCTTGCCCAATAATTCATCATATCTGTTGTCTGATTGAATACAGGAGCAGCAGTAAAACCCCTTGATTATGTCATTGAATAATTCAGGCCTCACCCTTGCGCACAATGGCTCAGTCGTCAAAAATTACTGGTCACTCTTTCACACGCTTATGCTTCCAGTATCCATTCAGCCATACGTTATCTGGCCATTTTTTATTGTTTCTAATCTCATGCCCATACGCGCGCCAACGAGTATTGTAGTAAAAATGTAATTGCGCGTGTGCGCACATACGTAGAAAACGAAGCAAAACGGTACTGAGGCACATAGGCGGCACACGCGCATAAATCAGTCCAAACAGCCATTTTTATGGTTAATTTGAATATATGATCGGACCGGGGCGGGGCAACGGGGTTGCAATATTGCTGCACCAACGTTCATTCAAGCTAACAATAGTGCTATACTGTTCTTTTAGCACCAGAGACAATCAAAACTGGCCTCTGTGGGCAAGCACAAGATGTTTTTAATTACGGTAGTCCAGCTACATAGTACCAAAAGCATGCGCTTTTGATTGTTTGCTCGTGTCATGTGCTGTTGTGCACGCATGGTTCCACTCGCAGTCACAAAACCACGCATGACCCACAGGGGTGCAAGGCACAGCTGCTCGCAATCCGATTAAAATGTGCGCCTGCGTCTGCTGTTTACCGTACACCAACACACCACCAGACCTCAGAGGTCCCTCGTGGCACTGGGTGTACAATGTGTGTTTCCAGTTGTCCTTCCAAGCGTGTCTAAAAAACATTCGACCGTGAACAACGAGTGTTTTCGACTGAACGGCTGATGATGATCGCGCAAACAATGCTGCCATCACCCCTTGCCGTTCACTCACTCACTTCCCATTGTCAAGCTGTCAGTCTGTGTGGCTATGATGCTGGTCACTCACATGTGGCCAGTGGTCATCAACCAATGTGTGGCATACCATTGATATGTACACGTCTGCAGCTGCTGCACTGGTCAAACAAGTGTGATGGGCTGACCTGGGGCACAACTTTGCGCGTGCCTCGCGATCTGTCCATCAAAATCACAACTGATGCCATAATGAGGGCATAATGGACAATCACACATTGTTTCATTGCCCAGTTTATCCATCACAATAGCGTTTGTTTGTTACTGGCATGTCAGCACAAGCACTTCGCTTGTCAGCTGTCCGGCCAGCAAGCAACACAAACTTTCGCCACAATTGGCATACTTATCTTACCAACTGACTGTTGTTGTCACATGTGCGTCTTTGTGTGTCGTGTGGTATATACATACGTTTCCTTCCTTGGTGCTTCCATTCCAGCGCTCTAACACTTTAGTTAGCCCAATTTGTGGCGAACTTTATGCAGTACTGCTGAACTAGTAAACACGTACTTATTATACAATAATCCGAGCTTGCGCCATGTATTTACTCTTGCACACTTCTTAGGCATCCTGTTGCATTCTGCTTATTCTGGTTTACAGCTGTGAAACTTGTGCTGCGATTTCGCATGTTTCCCTTATTGAGACGTTTGTTTCCATTGTGTCTCTTCACGATTATTATTGTTATTATTTTCCAGTCATAGCAACGCAATTGTCCATGGCCTTCCTGGAGCTATGTACGTCGATTACATACCGATATATACTACAACAAACAATACATTCCATGCGTAATCCCATAAATGGTAACTTTTCAACTGCTGCATGCGCTACATTCATGGAGGCACATACTAGCATCAGCACCACATACGGATGCAGGATGCGTCAGTTGTTTACTTGGGCTCTTTCTCACGTGGCGGCAGATCAACTGCAAACAACACAGATAACACAAAATTTAGCACCACATAAATCATAAATTCGCGCTTTCGTATTTCGTAACCCGTTGTACCTATACGTTCCTGTCATGCCTGCACGATTTGTGATTCGGAGTAATGACCAACCAGCGGTCCGGCTACTTTTTCGCAATTTGGCCCACTAACGTTTAGCACATGCTCAGCATAATTGCGCGGCGCCGTGGCTATTGGGGGACGTTCACAGTAAGCCATAGGCCACAGCATAAATTGTCATAAATCTTTCCGGGCTGTCAGTTGACATAATAAATGTAAAAAATATGGTCGTGCTGCTTACGCGCCAGGCCGGCAGCACACCAAGTGACTAATGACCCGCCCCGTGCTTTCGCCAGGTATGCTCGTATCCTCATGTCCGGCTTTTCGGATTCTATAGCTATAAATTCCTAGTCCGGGCCGTCATCTGGCAATATTACCCTTGCTGCGGATGTAATGTGCGCGTTTTGTTGTCCAGCCGAGAGGCGACCTAATCCGGCTTCCTCTGGCCCAACTAAATAACAATATCGCATCATTCTCTAATCGGATCCGGTTGGTCATCCATCCAGCCTAAGCTAGCTAATGAAAAACAACGCGCTTTTCAATCATTCAGAGCAGCAGTGTGTCATTCTAATTAGGTCTACACTCGCGTGTTCTCGAAAAGGTTGTGAGCAGGTATGGCCAGATCAAATGCTATAGATTACACCGCACGCCAACGGACAAGCTTGGCCAGCGATACATAGTCGGCCAGTGGGATCAGCGGGCACGCGACAAGTAACCAATCTGGTGTCTAATACGATCCGATCGTTACAACGGCCACTGATCCATGGACACAAAGACGCACTGTGTGTGATACGGACAGTTCACACACTGCGCATGTCTGCTGCCACACGCACTGCACAACAACAATATAAATATCCATTCACACTGATCCGGAGGTATGTATGGTGTGCGACCGGTCAGTGATATTCTGGTGATATATTTTTGCGCGATGCATTATTTTTATGCGTGCACACACCACAAAAGGTTACCGTAACCCCACGTCGGCCACCACCATTTATCCAGCCATCCATATGTTGCTTTTTATTCTCGAGGGGCGCACGTAGGACGTATACATGAACGTATATCTGTCAAAACCATGATATGTCACTCTTGTAATAAGGAGTGCTTATGGTGCTAATCACCAGCTCGGGTGTGCACACATTATGTGCAAAGGTATAGGTGTACACTTCCATATTTTAATGGGCGGACCAGGTATGGGTACGCCGTGTAATTACACCTTGAACAGGGACGACAGCAATAGCAGCAGTTGCTTCTGTTGGTGGAGGTTGGTACGCCACAAGATTGTAGTGTGTACCTGTACGGCGGCGGGCGCCTTTAATCTCATCCCAGCCCAGCAGAATCTTAGCAGAATTTCTCGGGTCGACGACAGAGGGCGAAAGTCACTGTCGTATAACCACACCACCCACTGTTGTGGAGGGAAGGGAGCACATATTGCTCGGCACGCGACCAAAGACGGACGCCCCTGCGTGTGTTTGGGTATGGTATTGAGACCGAAATTAGGTTTGGGATGCAGCGCGAGGGGCCACAAAACGAATAGCACCCCTGGGACGTGCACATAGTCACCGTAGATGGCCGGCGGCTGTGATTGTTACTTCCTGTGTCCCTGCATAGAGCTGCGGAATGCCAGCAAAGAGCAGGTGCTATTAATACGATCTTAATTATTGGCACATGCATAATGGCGCACCGCGCACATGCACTGTGTACACTCGCGTATGGTGGTGTACACATGAAAGTGCGTTGCATCTTATTATTATTACCTTCTATTATCAACATCTCTCCATTATTACAGTAGTATTGTACTGTGTGGTCACAGGCCAAGAGCCAGGTGGTTACCGACCATTGTAAGCCACAACAACGCCTTTGAGCTATCAAAACGTTCATTACGAGCACCGCGGGCATTTAGAGAGCAGAGATGGATAGCCCAGTTCAGTCGCAGTGGTCTCGTCAGTAACGCACAGTATCTGGTTTGTATCCGGCAGTTACTATTTTAGTGTTGTGCTCCATTGTGTCTGTCTGTCGTGACATCTTGCCACTGTACGTTTCTTTGCCCATTCATCTTCTGTGATGGCGCACAGGTCTGCTCTGCCACTCTGGCGCGCAATTGTTACTTTTATGCATGACTAAAGTTGCGTCTGAGGCCAACAACAACAGCAAACTTTGGTTATATATGGCTGGCGGTCGTTTAGGGCTATTTTTTCCTCGGAGAAAAGGTCATTTCTGCCTTTTGACGGCCCAATGCCGCTCAGTAATACAGCTAATGTGCGCCGACAGCAAGTGCACGTGCACGCATGCGCCCGTCTTATCTTATTTAGTCAGTCGAGTTGAGTCGACCCGGCTTCCTCTTGTTGCCCTCTATGTCCGCACGCTATCATTGGCTGGCACACGCGACAACACAATTCAATTTTTTTACTTTCTGATTTCCGGCCCGACTAACTAAAAGGCCGCAGAGTGCACGCAGCATCATAGATCTGTGAGTCAGAATGAAAAACAACTGCAGGCAGCCCGCGAACGACCCAGTAATGCAATCAGGTTTTTTGCTACATACTTTGCTAATGCGTCCGTGGTGTGGCGTGTCGCCCCCAAGTGACAAGTGGCTTGGACCTGGCCTAGTTAACCATAACCATTTATCAGGTTTGGCTGCGAGGCGACCTCAAATGCACGCGCATTGTAACCTCGATCATGTATCACAAATGTGCAGTCATGGAGACAAAGATACAGGTATTGGAGCACTTTGAAATCGTGCCTTTATCCGAATTGATAGATATACGATTCTTTCCGGCATAACAACAACAACGACAACAAGTGTAAACCTTGGAACATGGGTAGCAACCAGCCGTTCGTTGTTATGCGCGGTTATGACGATGGACGGCAATAAATAATCGATCTCGTTCAGCGCTGTTCCGGTCGCACGGCCGTCGTAAAAAAATTGACTGCACCAGCCAGCCACCACATGTGTGTGTGTGTAATGGCGATCTCTGGTCGCTTTCCCTTATTGCGTTTATTTATTTGTATTTATTTTTGGTCGGCATTTCAATGCCATAAACAAGGGCAAAACGAACGCAGTGCGTGTCTGTGTGACAAAGAACACACGCGTTCCCGTGTGTTGTTTGCTGCGATATCAGTGCATGCCTGCATGCGTGTTCCGCCATTTGGTCGATGAATGCCGGCGATCCGTCTTTGTCATCTTTTTACAAAATAAACCAATTCGCCCACCATCCATTCCATCCGAGACCATGTCGCGCGTTGTGACAGTTACGAATGTGCACCCGTGGGATTCAAAGCAGCCGTTGCTGGCCTGCGGTCAGAGCCAGACCACCCAGCACGGTGCACGGGCAGAGTCCACCCTTATTATGATTATGCTAACAAGCGGCACAGGGTGCACCAGCGCACCAGTTCAAAACCGCTAAATTATTGCCGCCATGTGCGAGCCGGTCGCTGCTTACGAGCGTTGGCTTTGTTTTTTCAATGCGCTACCCGTTTTTTTACCCTCCCAAAAACATCATAATGCCCATAAATGGTGTGTGCGCGTGTGTGTGTTCGTGGCCATGTACAAATATAGGCAGCGGTTTGAGGCGGTGGAGCGCGCTGAATTAGTTTTTGCGACCAAAACCTGTCGCCTGACTGCCTTTCCAAGCAGCAACATCTGCCGGCCGTTCGTTATTTTCCACTTATATCTTTCGTCAACGGATACCAAGACGGCCATTATGCCACATGTTACCCGTGTTACACAAAGTGCACCACACTAACCAGCTCAGCACTTGTTTACGTGCCTGTGCGCCGCAGTGTGTAAACTGCGGTGCGCTGCTTACTAAGCGCCACACACATCGGGCGGTCGACAATGGGCACCTCATTGCCCAAACGACCAGGCCAATTCACTACCATCTGTCCCACTACGGTGTGTACCAATGTAATGTTGCTTCATATTGGCCATAAATTTATGAATCGTCCCCGTTCCTTGCACCGACTGTCGTTGGTCATTGATCATTGACGAAGTCAAGTCAAGACTTCGATATGACGACGCAATATGTTCGTCCGTTATTTACGATTATGATTATTGTCGCATTCGGTTAGTCGCACGAAAAACTTGTGTGATCTTGTGGACGCTTTGGCGAAGCGTGCCCATTCCCTCTTGCCCGGCACCTGCCTGCCTGCCTGTCTCTGCCAGTACTACTGCGGCTTTGATGTTGATTGCAGATGCAGATATGTATGAACACGACAGGACACTGGCCACATTTTTCATGTCTCGTGTCATCCAGGTGGCAATAATTTTGTGTAAAGTCCGTTATCCGCTTTGAGATCACATAGGAGATGTTATAAAGTGTCAAGTTGTCTATCATTTGCAAGTTGATAAAAGTCGGTCTCGGACGCATGTGGTGCGGATGTTCATAACGGTATAACTAGGTATGTATACGTATTTATGTATGTTACTTAGTACTATATGCATTAGGCCGCTCTGATAGGATTACAGAATTGAACACGCGTCGTTACATCAAAGGTGCTTAGTGGGCGATTATTGCACGCCATGTTTCACCATAGTTACAATGATCCGACTGTCACCGTTTAGTAATATGTGGACATGACAAGTCGCAGGCATACACCAGCCAGTGCACAACTGCGCGCCCAGACTTGCACAAAGTTCTTACCTAATTTGACAGCAAGTGTCCGGGGGTGCGGGCGTGGCTGGCACTTGTGTTTTTCAAGACCTTCCACTTTTACTCGCACCCTGTATGCCTGCGCGCCACCCCAAATCCAATCGGATGCGAAGCGTTACGTCGCGTGGTGCCATCTCATGCCTGAGAGCAGCACCACTGTGCTACTTTGCGTTGCGCGGCTTGTTAGCGCGAACGTATACCTACGTGTTACTGTTGTTCTGAGAGAGCGCGTCAGACACAATCATATTAAATTGGCACCGTTGTTGCTTCGCTTGCACACGAAATGTCTCGGGTCCGACAACTGAATAATCACAGAGTGGCCGCGCATGTCCACTCCAGGCTAATTGCCGCCACGGAGTTGTGGGATGCAGTATAACAACTTGTTCCGCTCGACTTTCGAGCACTAAGCTGCTAGACACATGGGCTTGCAGTAATCTTGTGTCCGCTGGACAAGATGATTTTGCAGCCTTAGCAGTGGTCAGTCTTAGTTTTGCTCTGATTTTATCACAGTCACAACCGCAAGTCGGTGTGGCACAAATTTTAATCATTGGGTTTGACAGCTATATGTATGTACACGTTTGTTTGCTCAACCGTCATAAATCAACGCTGGTGGTAATAATCACATCCAGCCAAGCAGCCAAGAATACCACCCACCACCAGGCCAGCTGTGCGCGAGCGAAAATTATCGCGCCAACGACGTCGAGCCCGCACGCTGCGGCAGTCCGTCGGGAATTGGCCGTGTGGCAAATCAACGTGCGCCACAAAACTAGTCATTCTCGATAAATTCCGGCGCTAAACGTTATGCAGTACACACAAGCTCAGTGACGCCCATTCTAATCGCTCAATGTCTCGTCACGGCCACCGAAACCGCATGAAAACGAAAACGAGATTCACGCCGGAGGAGACAGACGTCTCAGGGGTGTGAAAAATGTAAACAAATTTCTTCCGCTCCCAGGCGAGCGACACGACCGGTTGGGGCTGACGATATAAAGGCAAACGTCGGCTGAGTTCGTTACGCGCGGTCAAATAAACGCATCCAATCTTTAGCTGAATGTTCAGTTGGCTGGTTTGCCATTTCATGCTTGCTATCGTTGACAATATCAATGTCATCACTTTTATGCGTCTGGCGTTCCCCATGTTTATTGGATTCTTGGCTGACTAGCGAAGTCACTGTACATATACAGTACATGTAATTGCTTGCGCAATCGCGTTTATGCGCGTGTAGTGTGATGACGAGATTTATCTGTAGACCTCATTTCTGATTCCGGCACATGCGACCGTTGCCTTATTCCGTGAGTCAACAACAGCATTCGCATCCTTTGTGCACTTCATTCTGACCCCACTGACTTTCACTCAACGTTCGCGTCCGTCCATCCAAGTTTATCACACCATTCTTGTCGTGGTGACACGCACACGCACACAAAACGCCCGTTTGTTTGCATTGCGCATGTCGTTGAGTTACAATCGCTTTATTTATTAGATCGTCGTCCGTATATGTATGTACATATGTACGTGCACAGAGGGATGAATAAACATGAAAACATTTGCTCCGCGCCGCATTCTGCCCTTTGATCGCATAGTAGGACGACAATGCGCACGCCATTTTCGGGCGTCGTCGGAACAAGTGAAAGCAATAGACGAGTCACATATACGGTACATATGTGGTGGTCTGGTCAGCCGCAGTAGCCAAAGTGAAAACAACCACAATAACTACGTTAGATGTCACGCACGAGCGCCGCGCGCGTCAAACGATACATGTCCGTCCGCAAGAAGATGGGCCAAATGAAATAATCACGCCAGCCCGCCGAGTCAGAGAGAGAGGACATGATGATAAATTTGTACAATAACAACACAGCGTTGTTGGTGGGCGGACATTAACGAAAATGGATTGTGTTCTTCTCGTTGATGGCATGGCATGACATGCGTGTCGTGCCTTTCACTGCCTGCACGCCTTTTAATTTGTCACCGCCACCGCACCAAATCATGTGCATTCCTTTTAAAACCAAGCGATTGATAGGTCACAATCTAAGGATCTTGTTTTCCATTTGCCTTTCTGTCTGAGTGTGTCATCATCTCGCCAAATGAACGACCAACGACCTCGAGTTGCACTTTGCCGCGCTCGAACATCGCGGGCCATTATCAAATTTTACAAATTCTCTTTATTAAACTTGCAAGTATCCTTGTGATCTGAGAGCCAGTAAGGTCGTCGTCGTTATTACCGTGCTGCTGTTCCAACAGTAAGATACTCGCAGTGAATCGTCTCTTATCTCGAGAGCTTGCTATGCAAGAGCGCTCAAATTGTTCCACAAAGTAAACGTGCTCGAAAGACAATAACTGTTTGTGATTGAGCCATAGACAAATAAGATTGCCACCAATTCAACCTTCCAACCAAAGATAAAGCGCGCCGAAAACGCGAGCTCAAGAGCGTCGGTGTGCAGTAATTTGATTGTGCAGTTGCTTTTGGTTATGCGTGTAGCACTGGCGGTGGAACGCCCAAAGATTAGAACACTTGGGACACTAAGCAAAGATAATCTCATAATGGGTTCAAAGGCTTACGCAGTTATACAACAACATGCGCAGTCCAAAGAGCCAAGGCCGCTATTTCATCAACTCGTGTGTGACAAAGACCGCCCATGAGAAAAGCCCAGTGGTAGTAGTCGTTAGACGAAGCATCCAGATATGACCAGCCCGCAACCCTCAAACAAAGAGGTGCATGTGCTCTTCAAAAATTCACACCCATGACATGCATGCATGGTAGCGTGGTGACATTATGATTACTGTATGCGCACACCGGGCGGCATGTGTGCAGCACCCAGAGGCGGTGGTCACAAGAGGTTCAAGTGGCAGTCTATATATATACAAGTGTGTCTGTGTGGCTTTATTCAGCTTCACACCACGCACTGCCACTCTATTATTCGCCCAAGTGGTCAATATCTGTCCAGAATTATTTGTTCCTTCGTCACATCACCAAATGCTCGTTGAAATTGTGTTCTGTTCTGTGTGAACAAATCTGATTATGCGACGCCGCCACTGTCGGATTATGTTATTAATAAAGCTCGATTAGCCGCCCTCAATTCAGCAAGGATGGATATTGTCTTACATTATTTTCCTTCTCATATTCCACTTTCTTTCAAATTTGACCAATATCTCTGCATGGCAGACATTGTTTGTGCTTATGCAACCGAACTGAGCGTGTCAGTGTGCGTTATATGAGTACTTGAGTGCAAGCGAATCTGACATGACGGAAATCGCCCGCGGGTCACAGCGTCTTTGTCACGCAACTCACTGACTGCGCAACAGTCTACCTCAACCAAGCCCCAGCAGTCAAGTCCCGTGTCCTTTGTCACGTCTTAGTTGGCCCGCGGCGTTTTCAGATGTCCAAAAATATTCAGCCCACCGGTTGAGTCAGTCAATCGCGCTTCGCTGCGTGAGATCGTGACTTCCGTCTCTCAGCCCACATCAGCTTATAGTTGAATTCGAATCTCTAATCCAAGCCATTGGTCGGTACATACGGCATAGTCTACCAGTGTGCAACATTCACGCCATAATCTCCATTGCGTATCAGCTTGCACGCATATTGCTCATTTGTTTACTGGATGAATGAGCAAGCAGCAGCTGAAAGTATAGCTGGGTGGGTGCATGTCCGTGCGACCGTGTGGCGTCACAAACATCCATAATCTACAACAGTAGCACGTTGTGTGTATCAAATTGCGCGGCTCTAACGGTCACTCACTTACTCCCGACCCGATATGATGTTTTGTTGTCCATTTATCTGCATGTATGTACATATGTATGTATGTATTTCGCATGTCAATGATCTGCATCGATGAACTGGCCCCATAATATGATATATGCATTCGGGATTATGTTGCATATTGGCCCGGTCGTAAATCTGTTTGAATTTCATAAACCATAACCAGAGTCCCGCCGGTCTCCCAACCCGATTTGCTTTCAAACAAATCACGCAGCAGTTCATCATATCAGCTCAATGTGTGTGCATGTTGCTGTTTGATTCCCTTGTGGTTTTCTGGCTCACTTGTTGCACGCTGGTGTATCGTAATTTATTATGATCTCATTGTTGGCTGCATTTGTTGCCTTCCACCAGAAAAAAACGCGTACGTACATAAATAAATGCTGGCAACTTCTAAAATATTGTGTAATTGTATTTGTCTGCGGGCGCAGTCACTCGAAATTTGCGCATAATGACAGCAAATAAAGACTGGTCGTTGTTGTATGTTGGGTGTTTACGGGTGATTCACTTCACTCATGTCACAATGATGTAATGCATAGGAAACTTTTGGGCAAATTAGCCACGTTTGGAGAGGTAATGGGCAAACTGGTTTCCTTCTTTATTCGTACTTTATGTCTCATCTGTCGTCAACACCAAACTTTATGTACCTTTGTGACAACATCGCACCCATGGTACATGTCACGATCAGTTCGCATCAGTCTGTGTTGTACATGCACGTGGACAACGTAAGGTCATAAAAAGTGTTACCTACACTTATTAGTGACTGCCTGCCCCGTTGATGATTCATAATGATAACCTGTTTTACATGCGTCCCCATCCGTATTTGCTTCTTAGCACCGTTTGCAGTTCCGTGCGATATGTACAAAAATCAAATCATGAGTCTTGCGTGCCACAGTTTCCTACTCTGCGTGCAAACAACAACCATTTTCAGTTGCACAAAGTTGCAACACACAGAACCGCGCGTTTTGTTGTGCGTCCGCACAAGTACTACATACTGTACTTGTGCGTGATTGACGTTCATCAAAATACGAACCGTATTACAGTTCACCGATCAAACATTGGTGCGGATGCACTCCGACTGTTAATTGACCATAATCAGCAATCGTTTAGCGACTTTCTGTCTGTTGTTTGTGTCGTCCGTCGTTGCAGTCAAACCGATCTCAATGTCATCCCATCCTACCCACTGCCGCTAGGTGATCGTGTGTCAATCAGACGCAGTCAACGGCGCGCAGTAAAAATGTCCCTGAACGGACAAATAACTGTAATTAGGTGCCGACCGTTTCACACACCGCCGTACACTTGCACAGCCATGTACAGTACACCATGCATGTGCACATTCAATATGCGATGTTTGTATTTCTAGGTACGACCAAGTGTTCTTGCTTGCTGCTGTGTCTGTCCAAAATATTTTCTCCAGACGACGACAAGCACGTGTAGTAGGTCGTAAATCTTGTGTAGTTACTGGGATAAACAAGATCTTTGTAAACCGCTTTCCGTCCGAATATTGTCACATTATGTCTGTGTTGTCAGCCGGTCAGCATGGGTCATGTGCATATTTCATGTGCGTATGTACTCAGCCACAGCAGATACGGAGTGAGTACACTTTTTGTGCCCTTTGCTGTGCATGGTGCTGTAGGCATAACGATGTCGAGCACATTTAGCATCTCAAATTGCTTACTCCACCACCTCACTTCCAGCTGATTCTGGCGTGCTTTAGTCGCACTTTGCTCTCTGTCATCGCGCGTCTGAGTGCAATAACTTAAATGTACATAATTTCAATCCTTGTTCGTCCATCGCTTGACTGACCGAGCAATCGTTTTTGTCGGCCGGGACGCCAATTTTCGCCAGGCAACTGCCATTATGCGTAAAAGAGCGTCGAAACCAAGTTCCACTTGCCATTCGATTGCAAAATTGTTTTTGAAAGTGGGCGCGCGTGTGTCGAGCGTCGGTGTACACGTTTACTTTTGTACATAAGACAGCACAAGTACGACAGTTCGCATAGACTCAGCCAACCAAACCAAATGTTATTTACTGTCAAAAAAAAGTGAAGTAACAACCGAAAAACGAATGAGTCTTTTTGTCGAACTACCACCAAGTTCTAACTTGACAGCCAGAGCTCAGCTTGTTATCCGACGCGTGTTGTCCAGTCAAGCGTCAGACACCAGCCAATTACTTGGAGCCAGTGCCCGGTGCAATCAACCTTCAATAATGCTCCTCCGCTCCGGGTGGCGCGGGTACCACGAAAAACGAGGCCTGGCACCTTCGGCGTCAAATGCCAATCAAGTGAGAAAGCAACATTGCTCCGTCTTGGATATAGCAGGCCACCAAATATTCACAGTTGCCTTGATTTTTGGCAAAGCCGTATCCATCTTCTGTACAGTGCTGTGTCAAGTAGGTGCCACTTGTTTCTCTTGGCATGGCGCCGAGCAGTACATAGCTAATTTGTACCCGCTGCCATGTAAATGTGTCCGACGCGCATGCATCAATGTATTTGTTTTTCACTGACTGCGTGTGCGTCTTGACTACGGTAGGTTCAAGATTCAACTTGTACTTGGTGTTTACTGCACCTTGACTTTGAACGCGATACGATCAGCAATGATACACGCGGCAGCGTCAGCACATGACCTTGATTTCCAAAATATGGAAGTGCATAAATTTGGCCAAGTTGCGTTAATCAGTCAAAAAAATCCGCGCACTAGCGATGCGCTCGCAATGATATGGAGCGTATAATGGTAGATGTATAGCAAGGGAGGCAGTCAATCAGCCGCCCGGTCGGCCACACGAAACGATTATTTTTCATGATTCATGTGATACCTGAGTTGTGTTCAGTGCACAACCAGCGCTATATTTGCATTTATATTCGCGTATCACTGCTGCAACCAAACCTCGAAGGTCGTACACCATCATCATAACAATAACGTGGGGCATCATCTGCACCCAACCAGTTCCAGCAGTGGTAATAATATTTATTTGTATTTCTTTTGCCGTCGTTGTGGTTCATATCTAGCCAACGGCACACAGCTCATATCAGCCTCTTTCTTCACTTCAAACTCAAAAGTCAAACAAAACGGTTCTCACGATCCTTACGATCAACAAAACCCTTTGGCTTTGCGCGACTGTCAGAACAACTGAGTCCAGTCATAAACTAGGCATCCAACCGTATGTACCGAGACGCTTCTTTTATCGCTCGCAGCGTATTATAATCGTAAAAACTTTTGATTGTTTGCAAAGATTAGAGCAGAAATGCTCACTCGCTCTATCGCTTTCTATCTCCTTCGGTCGTTTGTCGCTCAAACGCTCAAGTTACCGATGCACCTAGATGGTGCTTTCACCTTCCGTCGGACAGGTTAAACTTGCGGCATAAAATTGTTTAATTTATCTCGTTCCAACCCTATTTTTATTTGGACTCTTGTCCGTTTGATCAGTTTTAATTCAGTGCACCTCATCAGAAGAATACCGTAGTCAGTTTGTTTATTACGTCGAGTTACATATGTAAGGCTTGTTTCACGCAGTCACAGCGCATACACGTTACGGCAATTCAAAATGCACATTTTCGGTGGCAATTAAAAAACAATGTCTTCTGTGTTGCGCATTTTGCCGGGTGTTGATTTCCCACAATAACGCGTGTCGTAAAGAAATATAACGGTTTTTATTTCGACAACAGCAAAATTCATAGTGACGGCAGACAAGTTGGTAGGGCCGGGACACCATAAACGTCGTGTCCTACTGCACGCTGTGCACGCGCGTGTAGTACAACATATTCTTTTTAATTTACTGCACTTTTGTGTCCCACCACAAACAAACTGCTGGAGAGCTGTCACATAAACCACTGCAGCAGTCACGTTGTGTGTTTGTGTATCAATGTAAGAAATTGTAGGCACATAAAATTGACACCAGCCAGCAACCCAAAAATTTGTATAAGAAGACGACGCCATAGTATATCGCATTCCCAAGCTCCTTTTTCATCATCCTAACTTACCGTCTTTCTCTCTTTCTTTGATTCTGTCCGTCTATCGAACTTTTACTTTCTTTCGCACCATTTGCAGTTGACGCCCGAGCGCGTAAGAATAAAAAAACCGGCGGCAACAACCACATGTCTAACATTAATAACACAACCCCGAGATCAGTAAAATCAACACACCGCGGGGGTGCACACATAGGGTACTATCACTGTCAGTCAACACGTGTACCGTACGATTCGTTACATATTGGTCTTGCAGAATTTTTCTTCAGATGTGCATCATCCCGCTTGTACATACATACACGTGGACGTCAGTCCAATTTGCGCCCAGATGCGTTGATGGGTTATTTTAATGTGCAAAAATTCCCACTTACACGCGTATTTTCCATTTCAGACAACCACAATTAGATTAAATGCACATGGATCAACTCTGCCTGGCACCAATAGCTCAAGCACCATTCATCGGAGCAACATAGCTACCGCCATCACAAATTGAATCATGCCCAACGGCAGGGTGCTCAACTGCGAACATTCAGCCAATAACAGGCTCGTCAGACTCATCACACTGGCTGTGCTGGTGGGCTGGACATCATCAGTATCGGGGCTGTCCTCGTGTCCGTCGCAATGTCACTGTCTGCCGGACGCAACGTACACCGACCAGGTCAAGGTGTCGTGTCGCTGGTCACACATCCCGGACGTCCACCTGCCGTTCGTCACATTCCCGGAGCGCGCAACACGCAGTCTCACCATCGAATGCACCCAGTCCGCCACATCGTCGTCCACCTACACGCCACGTATGTTCGCCGTGTTCGGCGCACAGCTGCGACATCTCGAGCTGCGCGGGTGCACGCCGGCAGTCGCCGATCTGCCAGCCAAACTGTTCGACGGACTGCCCTGGCTGCAGACACTCGAAATCGACGAATTCCAGACCATGTTACTGCACGAGGAAGCTTTTGTCGGTCTCGATAATCTCGAGAAACTGACGATCACCACCAGTGGCCTGGACCGACTGCCCAGACGCATGCTGTGTCAACTGCCGAATCTCAAGATGCTCAATCTGTCCAACAACGCAATCGCAACGCTCGAAGCCATCGGACAGCCGTTCACCGGTGATCGCAGTGAACCGTGCGGCGAACAACTCGTGCTCATGGACGTCAGTGACAATATGGTGCGTGTTGTTGCTTAATAATTCTACCTAAAATGCGTGCATTACGGCATAATACGCGGTGTAACGACATACAGCACCTGGCTGTTGGTTCACAATCTCAGCTTAGAAGCTGCGTATTCACACGTCAGTGACCCATCTGCATTTGCATACCTTCGGTTTTTTTCACATCACGAGGTCGGACCGCATAAATATTACTCGAAAACCCTTGTTTCTACCTACTGTACCGTCGTCAGAAGGACACGTTTAGACTTGTTTCTCCCCATTGTACAATCGGAAGTATATATACATTTGTTTGTTTACATTACATTTGTTTTAGCCAACTGTAGGATCAGTAGCTAAAGGATGTTGCAAGATTCCGTAAGCCGTTTAGGCTCTTTTTTCCTCATCATGAAACGCATGAATAACTATAGTATCTCAAATTTGCAGATCGCCTCGATCCCACCCAATTCCTGGTCGCACCTGCCCACTCTGCGCGCACTGCGTCTGTCACGTAATCGCATCACAACGATCCAACCCAGTGCGTTCACCACGCGCAGCAGTATCGCCGAATTGTGGCTGAACGAGAACAGCATCGATGAAATCAACGATCTGCCAGTGAACACCCGACAATTGGACGTGTCGCACAACCGTCTGGCCGTACTGCCACCTGCCATGGCCGCACTGCCAGAGTTGTACACGCTCAACATCAGTCACAATCACATTGATGGCAGTGGACAACCGACGCTCGCGTCGAAGCGATTGGAGGTTCGCATCGTTTTCATAGCATAATGTTCTCAATACGCGTTGACACACACCATGAAGCAAATAAGATACAATTTCACAACGTAATTGCTTTGATGTTCACAGGAACTCGACATCAGCCACAACTCATTCCACTACCTGCCCAGCACGCTGTTCATCGGCAAGCCAACTCTGCTACGACTGTTCGCCAGCAACAACCGACTAGATGAACTGACACCATCAGTATTCGAGAATCTCACATCGCTCGAGCGTCTCGACCTGTCGCACAACCAACTGACCGCCATCGGTGGACTGCAGACCAAAGGACTCAAATCGCTGATCGAGCTCAACGTCGACCACAACGTGCTGCTCGAACTCGACGGCAGTTTGTTCAGCGAGACGCCGATTCTGCGCAAGTTGCACGCCCGCTACAACCAACTATCGAAACTGCCGGACGGTCTGAGCGGTGCGGCACACCTTCGACAGTTGCTGCTGTCAAACAACCGAATCACCGGCATTCAGAAGTTTCTCTTCCACAAGCTGCCACTGCTGCGCGTGTTGGAGCTGGCCAACAACAATCTGCAGCACATCGAACGGCACGTCTTTGAAGACATGCAGGTGCAGTTCTTGACATTGACAAAACTTTTGCTATGCATCCTCACAAAAGCGAAAAAGTTATCACCAGGGTTTCAACTCAATGTTTCAGAGTCTCGAAAAGCTGGACATGTCCGGGAACTCGATCATCCAAATCGAACGCCACAGTTTCGACCGCTGTCCGTCGTTGAGCTCCATTCGTTTGCAACACAACCAACTGTCAAACATCGACAGCGTGTTCAGTGACCTGGTCGTGCTTCACAAGTTGACACTCGATCACAATCGAATCGACATACTTGATCTGGCACAGGTACTGTGCAACAAGATGCTTTTCTTAACTAATTGCTCCGACCGCTTATCCAATCGTCACATTCATTGTTGTCCATTCACAGGTGCCGGATGAAGTGCAACTGCTGACAGCCACGCACAACCGTCTCAAGGTTATCACCAACACCGAGCCGCATCGTGACTGCGCACTGGCGCACATCGACCTCAGTCACAATCAACTGGCGGTCACCAATGTCAACACCTGGCCGGTCAGACTCGTCAGTCTCAACATCAGCTACAACGACATTGAGCTGATGGAAGATGGCGGATTCACACAATGCCAACGACTCGAACTGGTCGATTTGAGTCACAACAAGCTCAAGTCGCTCAACCAAGCCGCCATCCTGTCATCCGGTGGCTCTGACGAGCAAGACGACGGGCTCATCAGTGGTGCACAGACGCGATGGGTGGACGCACCGCTGCAACTGCATCTGGCCGATAATCCGTTCGAATGCAGTTGTCACGTTGAATGGCTGCAAACGGTGGACCCAGGCAGACTGATCGTGGCCGATATGGAGCGCATCGTGTGCGTGCATCTTACATCCGGACAGGTTGGCGCACGCACATGACGTTCACGTCTGATTCTACAGTGCACGTTGTGGTGCAAAACCACAAGCAACCACAAACCGACCTAATCTCACATTCCAGCACTACTCGCTCAAAGACATCAACCGCGCCGAGCTGCTATGTCCGTACAAACAGCTGTGCACGCAAACGTGCGGCTGCTGCAAGTTCGAGGACTGCGACTGTCGCAATGTGTGTCCGGACGGATGCAAGTGCTACAACGACAATCTGATGGTCACCAACATTGTCCAGTGCACCGGACTAGACACCAAGTCTGTCGATCTGCGCAAAATGCCTATGTACGCGACGGCACTGTACCTCGACGGCATGCAACTGCCGCACATCAAAAAGCACACGTTCTTCGGCCGTTTCACACTCCGTCAACTGTACATGAACAACAGCCATGTCAGTCGGATTGACCCGTTGGCATTCAAGGGTCTGAGCAAGTTGGCGCTGCTCGATCTGTCCAACAACGAATTGAAGGAGCTGAGAGGCGATGAGTTCCAGAATACGAACAACATCCGCGATCTGCGACTCAACAACAACCAGCTGGACACTCTGCCTGAGATGGCCTTCATCAAACTGCCCGGCCTCCAATCACTTCGACTGCACAACAATCAGTTTGAGCAGTTGCCGGTAGCCATCAGCACCGTCACACCACATCTGACCGACCTGACACTGGCGGGCAACCCGTGGCGATGCGACTGCTACAATCGATTCGCCATGCAGAAGTGGATGCAGAAAGTGGAGAACAGGCACAAGGTCGGCACAGTTTTGTATTTTCTTTCGTTTGCAACCTGCACCGTTGAAAATTTAGCGACTCCAGCCATAACTCACCCAATGACGTAATAAATGTTCAATTAAGGTGCTGGACGAGAGCGACATGGTCTGCGTCGAGCACCTGTCGATTCACGTCAACGATTCGGGCGCGTTGGCGATGCTGCCGGCCAACGACGGCGACACGGTTCGCGTCAACTTCTGGACATTCCATCGTGAATTGAACAAGTCGCTGTGCGACGCACGAAGCCAGGGCGTCAGCGATCGACACCTGACAGTCGACATGCCGAGTGTCGACGTGATGACCGATCAACTCGGTCGAATCGGCTGGATCACCTTGGCCATTCTCGGTGCATCGGCGTTGGTCGTAGTGGTCGTCTTGGTCGTACTGTTGCTCGTCCGCACGAGTGGCGGCTCGTCACAGCACAACCGATCGCACAACGGTGGCAGCTGGTTCGGATGCAAACCGAGCAAGTCGCCAGCGAGTCTCAACAGTTCGGCAACGACGACGACCACGCCCATACTCGGCCATGATGTGTTCATCACGTACAGTCAGGCCGATCAGCGCGAGGTCGAGGAGATGGCCGCCAGACTCGAAAACGAAGCACCATACTATCAGGCAAGTGGCTTTCAAGTGAAAACAATTGATTTATGTTCCTATTTGTAGCTTTCATTCATTTGCTGAGCCAGTAGTGCAATTCCAAACCGACGCGGTAAATGATGATGACCTGGTGCACCGACCGTCAAAGACAACAGGTCAAAGCTTGCAACGAAAACGAAACCCAAATCAAACAAAAGCCAGACTACAAAACCCATCCTCCATATCCCTCTTCAGGTCTGTCTCCTCCACCAGCACACACGTCTCAACCAATTCCACTTTGTTGCTGACGAGCCATTGCGTCTGATGGAACGCAGTCAGTGCAACATCATCTATCTGTCGCCGGCCTTCCTCAACAACGAATGGAAACTGATGCAGATCCGCACCATGATCGGACTCCTGCGCGAGAGCAAGAAGTACCTAATCATCGTCACATCCCCGGATTTGAATGTTGAATCAACCACTTTCGACGATCCGCTCGACAAATGTCTGAGGACAAACACCCGTATCAAACGGGACGATCCGAGGTTCTGGGAGCTGCTCACCGAATCTCTGCCGATGCGAACGGATGACAGTTCGAGCAGCAGTTGTGGACAGTATTCGTATGTCTACGGGACGATAAAACCGAGCATGCTTGTATGACGATGACATCAAATGGTACTTGAAATGTCGATATGGTGTAATTATAGATTTTTTTGTCGTTTAGCTTGTACATGAACTTCAATTTTAAAATATTGTGTGCAGAAAAATTCTCACTCATTATTACGCGTTGTTGATGACCTAGTCACGCAGGGTATTTGTTCGTTGTTTTTATTTTTGCTGAGCAACATTTATTTTCATCGATTGTATCATAAAATCACTTTTGTACATTATTCTCTCTTTATTTGGCCAACGTGTTTGAACAAACTTCTGGAGTTATGTAATCGCACCATTTTTCTGGGTTTCTCTACCTTCAAACCGAGTGATATTACGCTCTATAATTTCTGCAGTAGCGCTTTGTGTTGCAAAGCTTGACTTTCTCGCATAAAACACTGCTCACTTAAAAATGTTCAACGGCTCAGGTTCACGCCCAGACACTAAGATCACGTCTTTGTGCAAAGTTTTGTATACCGATCCATCACGAATCGTAAATCGGTATACAGAACTTCATACAAGTAAGAAACGCACGCAAACCACGTTACATCATTATCTGATGTCTAGCCAATCTTCACTGGAGCAAACCGCATTTTGCCCACTCTTCAGCAAAGAACAACAAAGTACTCCAACACAAAGCCAAATCTAATACAGCAAACATAAAAAACAAAAAACGAACCAGTAAGATGTGTGCCAGCGAATCCAAAGTCATCATCTTGATCCCAATGTTTCAACGATAGATTATCGAGCGATGTCGCATTGGCAAACTCTAAATTGGCCATGTGCCAGTCAAGAAGGCGACGATCCAACGCGCTTATATACGTGTCACTGAAACATCAGGTGTAGTTAATTGAAATCATATCGAAGTTATCATGTATTGTGGCATGGCATCAGCTATAAGAAAGAATAAGATTTACATAGCAGCTGGTAGACGGGACGCTGCGGGCGTCGATGCTGGTGTGCTTGGAAATGTTTCAGAAATGCTACAAGTCTCCACGAAGGGCTGTACATAAACTGTTAGTTTGTATTTATCAACACAGACCGTCATCAGGAAATGAAAACTTGCTAAAATTTGCAACGAGAAACGGAACATCACAAGACAAAACGAACGAAACAACTGACACTGGCGGTTGTTGTCGAAGTTCGTCCAGATTACCAAGCAGGTCGTTGAACATTCTGTCCAGTTTATCGTAATTCTGAAACAGCGAGAACAAAAACGATAGCAATTTTTTGACAGAACAATGACACGAACAGATCAAATCAAACATGGTGATTGGATTAGATCCGCCCTTGTCATGTTTAGAGTTCTAAGCTTTTCGTCACGCGGCCTTTTACCGATTACCAAATTCGATAATCAATCCCAATCCCATGTATTACGACAAGCACAGAAACACTGACCTGGAACTCCCAACTCACCGAGCAGAGTTCATTTAGGTCCCGTCGTGCGCATCGGGTTTCGAAATCATCAGCTTTCGGGTCCTGTTTCGCCTCCACCTTCTCCAGTGACTTGTGTAGCTCTTGGATACGACCGGCCAACTCAGTTATCTCAACAATGGAACCGTTTTTAAGTGGAGTTTTTTTTAATTTTTCTGTGCTCAAAATAGCATTTTTGTCGCACAGTCAGTCACAGTCAATCAGTTACCTGTTTCTGGACCTCGCGAATTTTCTCCTGATGCATGATGATTGTTTGCCAATACTCCAGCTTGCCCTCCTTGATACGTTTTTCGTGCTGTCTCAAAAATGCAGGCTCTATTTTGACGAATACGGTATGTGATCTGGTGCAGATTTGCTTTGCTAAATCTCATGATCCCTATTCCCAACCTCTTACTTAGCATAGCATTAAATTCTATATGTTGTGAATGTTCTTCGTTCATAGTGACGTAGAATGATGTCCCCCGCGATCACATCACCATTAACAGCAACCAACTGGAGGAGCCACCAACACTCACTGCAGAATCAACTCCAACGTCTGTCCCAAACTGACGGGTTTCCCCTCAAACGTTTCCCCATTGTTCAATGTGTGCGCAATGTAGGCCGATGTGTCCAGCAAACGATTGAACTCGCGTTCGATCACCTTGTCTTTGCCTGGTTCGAACTGAAATAAAAACCACCCGAATCATGATTACTGATCGCGGCACGGTCCAATCTTGAGTTGGTCGTAGGACGTACGACGCAAAAAATAGCTGACTTTACCAATTTTGAATGTATTTTTAGACTTTTTATTTGATTAAAGCAAGAGAATTGATTTTGTTCATTTCTGACGCCGGTTTTACGCCGACCCAGGAACATTTCTGAGACAGCATCATTTTTTCGTGGAACTCAGCTACGGTTGCACGACTAACACGATGGGAATGATGGCAAGCAGCTTAGTTCCTGGGGGAGGGGGACCCCCCTAAGGTACACTAATTTCCTCCCGACCAAGGTACACTAGTGCACTAATGTCCCTCCGGGTACCCTAATTTCCCCAATTTTTGCCTAACATAGGCATTTTAGGCCTAAAATGGGCATTTTTAGGCAAAAATGTATGATTTTTAGGTCAATGTTTTCAAAAGTCGCCAAAATACCTTTTTATGAAATTTTTTTTTCCAAAAACGGGCAAAATTGCGTCAAATTTTCTACTTCAAAAAGTGACTTTTCCTGAATTTGGATCTTCCCTCCCCCCTTCCCCCCAGGGAGGTACACCCATTTCCCCGCCGGCCCAGGAACTACACTGATGGCAAGGGAAGATGTTCAATACTTTTACAAGCCTTCGTGTTTCAACAACTTCCATATTGGCTTGACCAGTGTAGTGCTGAGGGGACTGCCCCAAGGAGCAGTGTAGTTCCTGGTCCGGCGCGGCGGTTAGTGTACCTACCCCTTTTTCCGTGCGGCGGTTAGTGTACCTCCCTGGGGGGGAAGGGGGGGAAGACCCAAATCCAGGAAAAAGTCACTTTTTGAGGTAGAAAATTTGACCAATTTTTGGAAAAAATTCTCCATAAAAAGGGTATTTTGGCGACTTTTGACACCATCGACCTAAAAATCACCCATTTTAGGCCTAAAAATGCCCATTTTAGGCCAAAAAATGCCTATTTTGGGCAAAAATTGAGGCGGTTAGTGTACCTGGCGCGGCGGTTAGTGTACTGGTGTACCTTGGTCGCGGCGGTTAGTGTACCTTAGGGGGACCCCCCAGGAACTACACTGCAAAGGAGTACATTTGTGGGCAGAAAAACGGGTGTTTTTCGACCTCGGATATCCAAAAATTACGCGAAAGCCTGCATAAAAAGATTATTTCGGCCAATATTAAGCCAAGATGCCAAAAAGTGCCCATTTTCGCCGAAAAATTGCGTGCAAAAACATCCTATTTATACCTAACCAACCCTACACCACTCTAGGGGTGCCCAGCACCACTCCAGGTTCAGGCCCGCCTGGGCTGCGCTTCACCACTTGGCCTGCCACTACACTGACTGGGCTTGATACAGATTTCCATTAGAGAGAAGGTCGAAAGAAAGGAAGTAGTTTTTTACGCTTAGATCGGGATCGGGCAGGTGGTGCTTGATACCCGACGTCTACACTTTTTTGGGTGCCCACAGCCGACATTGCCTGATTCCCAGTCAAAGCATGGCAGTGACATTAGTAAATCTCGAAATATCCTTCCCTGATTAAAAAAACATTGGGAGATACAAATACGCACCGCACCGCCAGCCACGAATACCGGCCCATAGAAAGGACAAAATCCAAGAAAAGTTCAACTTTTGACGTAGAGGCAACTAGGGATCGGAAAGATGGGAAAACACTTAAAATCCAAGTTCTCAAAAAAGTTCAACTTTGTTTAGACATACAGAGCAAAAATTTCAAATGTACGCGCAGTATACAATGGCCATCTCAAAAATATCTCGCGCGACGTTTGCCAAAAACCTCAGTTTTGCTATAAAAATGGTGTTTTTATTGGTATTTTGGCACTGTATCGGGTTATTTTCGAAGTATCGGCTTTTTTCATGAACTATCAGGTATCGGCATTTTCCAAGTATCGGCTATCGGGTATCGGGCATACCGCCGATAGATCGCAGAGTTCTAACCCGCCACACTGGACGCGCTCATGTCCGTGACCAATGCGTTACCTGACCGAGCAGCGAGCACCAAGCTAGCTATCCAAATCTATCCCCACCGGGTCGACTTTTCTCACAATCATGAACATTTCCAAAAAGCATCAACAAAATAAACCAACCGGCTGTCCGTTATGATCATAAATTGGGCAGTTAGCTCGGATGCGTATGAGTTCGAGCGGCAGTTGCTGCGCCAGAACCGTCACTGGGTTGCCATCTGCAAACATTGCGCAAAAAACTATGACTGCCCATAAACGGCTAAGATAGACACTGTAAAATGGTAATTACATAATTAAAAAGGTAGTCCACTAACAAAGTCCGGTCACCACCATTGCGCCCAGGTCAACGACGTAACCAGCCCCCGACGGCTGTAAACTCAGCATTCGCCCGCCGACACGATTCTAAAACAGTTTTACAAAAAATGTCACACTCACAGACGTACCATACCGAATACGATCATATAAAAGCAAATCGGGACATGTGGCACTGACACAGCGTCAATAACGGCTAAAATTTCCTTTCAATCAATTTTGCTGCACGAAAGCGAACAAAATTGAAAGTGCACTTTGCTGATATTGAACACCTAATTATTTGATGAAGGTCGAAACATTTGTCTTCTGATCCCAACATATTGGCCCAAATTCTCGACCGGGGTGGTTGCGTTTTCAAACACGATTGTAAGCAGCTGACCTAAATTTGTTGCGTGCTAACGCGAACAGCAGCGTTGTCTATCGCACGCACGTTTTTGGGAATAAAAGGAAATTTACGCACCGAGGTGGGCAGCATATGATATATCAAATACATTGTTGCACAACGGCACCCGTGGCGCTTTCGAGAATTTGTGACATTACTGATACCAACCCTGGCCTCGACAACGCGCACATCACAGCCGAACGATGCCAATTTTCGCGCAGCAATCAGCCCGGCCATGCCAGCGCCGATCACAATCACGCTGCATTTGCGATCACCGATCACTGAAGAAACAATCGGGGTCGGCAATCAGCCAACTTAGAATCCATAAGCAAGCAACAACATCTGGTGAAGACGGTCGATTTTGCGACACCCACCCTTTGCTACAGTATCGGATGGTTGATAGACGCCAAAGTTGATGAAACCGTATCGATTGAGAAAGTCGTGCACTCGCGTGACCAGCTCGACATCACCTGGAAACGGTGTAGTTCCAAGTGTAAGGGGGGAGGGGGAAGACCCAATTTCAGAGAAAAGTCATTGTGGAGCGGAAAAATTCCACATACTTTTGCCCCTCAAAGGTTATATTTGGCATCAAGTGTACCGGGCGATGGGGTGACAAAGGGGTAGGATAAGTGTACCTTGTCCGGGAAATTTAGTGTGAGATAGGGAAGAGCCCCTCTACCTCTGCTCCCCGCCCCTTACATTGCCTGGAAACAAAAGCCGAACTAAAAACTGTCATACATTTTAAAACAAGGAAATATAGTAACTCACTGTTGTATGGTTCAGGCAGGCGCTCCAGAATTTCACTCACGGTCAGTTCAAACGAGCTGTTGCGCAACCATAGTTGTAGCTGAAAGTGCTGTCAGAAACGCTGACATGCCTTGCACGCACCTACGGATTTTTTTTCATCAAACTTCGAAGCTTTTTGGGGGTACTTCCGTTTTGTCAAACTATCACAGTCAATTTTGCAAAAATAAACCCAGATTGTGTCAAATTGGAGAATATCAAACGTACGGCTTTGTTGCGTATGTACAGGTAGACTTTTCGCGTTGCGTCCGAGCTACGTGCGATATCAGGGAAACATTGGCATTCGTGTGGTGACAGGGATTTGAATGGCAGACGACTGTTTTGCGCTGCCGATTGTAGCGCTGCAACAAAATATTTTCCACAGTTATTTTGCTCCGATCGGATGATCCAGAGCTAGGGTTAGAGAGATGTCGGGTGTCGGGTGCCAAAAAAAGTGTAGGTGTCGGGTACCCCCAGATGTCGGGTGTCGGGTTTTTTTCGGACCCGACACCCGACACTTACGGTTCAAAACATCAGTATTGCTGAGAGAATTATTTTGAGAGAAAATTTTCTCCGAACCAAATGTTTCCGAAGACGCAGAATGTGACATTTTTTGTTTATTTCGTGTGAAAATACTTGAATGCTGTAACTTGAGCCAAAAATTGCACTCATGATGCAAATGAGCAAAAATTTGCCTGTTTTTGTTCCAAAAACAGGTGTCGGGTGTCGGGTTTTTTTCAAAAACTAGATGTCGGGTGTCGGTTTTTTGCAACTGTCGGATTTAGGGTGTCGGCTTTTTTTCTGAGATGTCGGCTGTCGGGTGTCGGGTACCCCCCCCCCTCCCCGACCTCTAACCCTATCCAGAGCGGAGCAATATCACACTTGCTGATCGGACGTGATTAGCCTTAGTCGCGCGTGATTCTTGCTCTTGCATTTTATGTCGGGGAACACCTTTTTCGCTGGTCGTCGAAATTGGTTCAGACCAAATTTGTCACTCTCCGTCAGTGTAGTACTTGGTCAGGGTGTTGACGATAGATAGATTGGGACCCGAAATGTGTTGACGATAGATAGATGACCCAAGTCCGAAATCTGGGGGGGTCGACCCAAACTTGTTGACGATAGATAGATGGTGGGGGGGGGGGGGTCGCCAAAAATCAAGGTATAGTATAGTGTACTAAGTGGGTAATAATGTGTAAATATTAATGAAAATGTACTTAGATGTACTAAATCCGCGCGTAGCGCGCGATTTTTTTGCCTATTTGGGACAAAAAATACCGATTTTGAGCCATTTTGAGGCAAAAATACCCATTTTGGGGTCGAAATGTGTTGACGATAGATAGATTGTTCCCAGAATTTGTTGACGATAGATAGATTTGCCCATAAGTGTTGACGATAGATAGATGAAATCAAAAAGTGTTGACGATAGATAGATGAATTTGGGGGGGGACCCCCCCCCCCACCCACCCCCCCAAGTACTACCCTGCTCTCCGTATTCAAAAGGTCATGTGGTGACCAAGTCAGGACAGGCCCGATTCTATTCGAACATCAAGTTTGATTTGCTCCAGCCGTTTTTTATCGACAAGCTCGACACGGCGGCCAAACTGCGAAATGATCCCACTTGGATTGGCACATGTTGCGATTCTTGTCGTCACTAAACTTTATTTGAGGCTGTGTTTGCCATCATTTGCACAACTTTCGGCAACGAAATAAAATATCAAAAACAACATCAACCTATGTCACTGTCCGATTCATCCAGTATTTCAATGTTCGAACTTCGATTCAACAACGGATACAGGATTGCATTGCCGCAGCCGCGTGTTCGAATCGGCATGATTTAACGAATTTGGTTGATTGATTTTGATTGGCGGATGAAACGACAATTAGTAGTTGGCGTTGGCTTTCGTCCAGTGTAGTTCCTGGGGGGTCCCCCCTCGGGTACGTCTGTTCCCCCTCCATGGTACGCCTGCCCTGCCCCCACTGTTCCCCCTCCGGGTACGTCTGCTCCCCCAATTTTTGCCTAAAATAGGCAAATTTAGGCCTAAAATAGGCATTTTTAAGCATAAAATGAGTGATTTTTAGGTCAATGTCGTCAAAAATCGCCAAAATACCCTTTTTATTGAGATTTTTTCCTAAAAGGGGCAAAAATGAGCCAAATTTTCGACCTCAAAAAATGACTTTTCTCCAAATTTGGGTCCTCCCCCCTTTCCGGGTCCCTCCCCCCTTCCCCCCAGGTGGATACGTCTGTTCCCCCTCCGAAAAAAGGGGGTACCGCCTGTTCCCCCTCCGGACCAGGAACTACACTGCTTTCAGGTTAGCGTTAGCTTCGCTGTGGTAGTCCACAAACTGACTGATAGACGGCGAGCTTCAAAGTGGTTCTCTGATTTCGCTTGCACCAAGCTGTTTGGTTTGGTCCAGGCTTGTCCTGTCCAACCAATGGTGTAGCAGAGGGGGTGGGGTCCCCCTAGGCAATGGTGTAGCAGGGGGGGAGGGGTGGGGGCCCCAACCCCAAGGTACAGTAGGTAGGTCGGTTGACGGTGACGCTCCATCCTGGTACAGTAGGTGGTAGGTCGCCGCCCGAGTCTACGGGAGGTTGTCACTCAGCCCCCGAATACCGTAACCCACCGCAAGCGAGATCGTTGCGAGACCCACGCTGATCGCTGCTTATCGACACGTGTATTAGCGGCAGCAAGCTGGAAATTGTCATCGTGCGCGTCGATCACCAAAACTTGGAAATGTTGGTTGGTGTTGGCGCTAACACGCAAAACATAGATAAAAACCAAAATGGTCTCGACACGATCCTTGCAGATCAAAATTACGGTGGGTTACGGTATTCGGGGGCTGAGTGACAACCTCCCGTAGACTGCCTTTAAGTTGCTATTTTTGGCTCAAAATGATATAAAATCGGTATTTTTCACTCCAAATAGGCGAAAAATCGCGCGCTACGCGCGAAATTAGCGTTTTAGAGCACATTTTCATCAAAATTTCGACCTAAAAAATTTTCTTCCCCTCCCTAGCTCGGCCGGTACAGTAGGTAGGTTGCCGCATGCCGCCCCACATTTTTGGTGGTATAGTAGGTTGCCGCCCCGCCTGCGTAGCTACACCACTGCCCCTAGGTACAGTAGGTATAGCGATATTAATATATTGAAAGCCAATATTAATAGGTTGACGCTCCATCCTGGTACAGTAGGTGGGTCGCCGCCCGGCGGCTGGTACAGTAAGTTGCGATTTTTGGCTCAACACAGTGTAGTTCCTGGGGGGAGGGGGTCCCCCCTCGGGTACACTATCTCCCCCTCAGGTGGTACACTATCCCCCTATCTCCCCTTCCGGGTACACTATCTCCCCCAATTTTTGCCTAAAATAGACATTTTTAGGCCTAAAATGGGCATATACCAAAAATGTGTGATTTTTAGGTCAATGTTCTCAAAAGTCGCCAAAGTGCCCTTTTTATGAAGAATTTTTTCCAAAAAGGGGCAAAAATTGGTCAAATTTTCTACCTCAAAAAGTGACTTTTTCCCGAATTTGGGTCTTCCCCCCCTCGCCTTTTTCGAGAAAATTTGCACTTTTTTCTGTGAACGGGACAATTTTTCCAAAATCGCGCCTGCGGTGCCCTGTATTGTCTCCAAATCCGTGCAGGTATGCGCGGGGTTGGTCTTTTATAGTGATGTGGCACCGATAAAGTACTACTGCATGCTACTACACATGTATATATGCAGGTATGGTTGCAAAACCGGACACGCAAAGGGTTGAAAAAAAAATTTTTTTATTAACGAGCTTTTTTTGGCATGTGGACACTTGTTGATAGAGACAAGAATAATTCTTGTCTTTCTTGTCTTTCTTGTCTTTCGTATCAACAACCATGCATTACAACGCTGCGTATAGGACACTTGTTGATCGCAGAGACAAGAAAGACAAGAATTTTGCGCGTTATCAACAACCATGTATTACAACGCTGCGTATAGGACACTTGTTGATCGCAGAGACAAGAAAGACAAGAATTACACGCGTTGTCAACAACCATGTATTACCACGCTGCGTATAGGACACTTGTTGATCGCAGAGACAATAATGAATTGCGAACCAGTTTTTCAACTGACTGGTGAGGAAAACGAAATGAAACTGAATGCCGTAAATACAAGAAAAAGTAAGTAAACTCACAGTAATACACACATTATGAGAGCAGTAAAATCGATGAAATCGAAATGCTATAAAATTGCAAGTTTATCTGATGCGCAGCACTTTTCAAATTGCCGCTTTGATGTCCAGGTCAACGGAAAGAATGGACTGGACGAGAAGCTACGGTGCATGCTGCATAAAAAATTATTGCAAAAGTTTAGTGTGACATAAGCTAGATTCGTGCTTCACAGCCGAGGAACAAATGATCTTGATTTCAGCTTGTTAGCTGTCAGGGTAGCGCTACATCTTCAAAAAATGGGACGTAAAGCTTCGGAAGCGCCACCACCAATCTATCGCAGCAAAATCTATCGAGAAAATGTCAACGCAGTTCTTGAAGGACGTCAGTCGTTGAAAAACGCAGCAGATAACATCGGGCTGTCAAGGGGAGAGTATCGTAATTTTTGTCGCATTGTCAACAAGATTCAGTCGAAAGAGTTTGAATGGCCAGATCAGCAGTCGCAGCCGGTAAGAATCCAAACATGCAAGCGGTCGAATCTGTGTTTGGCGGCTTATTTCCTTTCATCCACAGTTTGTTCACTCTGGCGTTTTTGTGCCTGAAATGAAAAATTAGGGTTTGCAACTACCGTTGCAAAGGACGAAGGGACAAAAAAATGAGTAATATAAAGTAAATTTCCAAATTCGCTGCCGCACAGTGAAGTACGCCCAATAGTTAGTGTCAAGTTATAAACCCGCACGCTAACCATGCGCGGTTCTGAAACATTGCGCGCAGCTGCCTGGCTGGCTGGCATGGCTGCGTGTGTGTTGGCTGTCTGAATGTTTCACAAGTTGATTTTCGGGTTTAGAACCTGACATTAACTATGGGGCGTACTTTACTGTGCGGCAACGAATTTGGAAATTTACTATACCAAAAACAATAAAAAACAATGAATACAAAAGAGCGCCACGCCCAAGCGAGATTCGAACTCGCTTCCTCGGTATTCTCAATCAACGCCCAACACCGCTGCGCCACAGAGAAGTCTATATGAGCTGCGCTGGAGTTCGCATATAATACTAACTAATCAGTGTGATGTGCATTGAACTGTGTGTGTGCGCGCGTGTGTGTGTTGCTGTATTAAAGGCAAACTACGCCAACACGAGCCCGATTTCGCAGCTGGCAGAATAGTGAAACATTCATACGTGGCTGCTGATTTGGGAAGTGTTACACGTTGAAGAATATAAAGTGGAGCATGATGATTTTCTCTTTCTATTCGTTTTGCATACACACCACCTTCGAAATCGGGCTCGTGTTGGCGTAGTTTGTGTTTACAAGGTTGCAATACATTGTGCATCCTGATGCACGAAGGGGAAATTGAGATGATACTGGGTGGGGATTACGTACTACGTCTGGAACGTTGTGAATTTTTCTGCGGATATGGTTACGATCAACAACTTAGCTAATGAACATGAACAGTGAACATCCCTGGGCTCACGTTGCGATTGGATTCAGTGGGATGTCAGAAACATAATGCCAGAAACACCATTCAAGTAACATCGCAGCAGATTCTTGTGTCACTCATTATGTTCCACTCAGGCCGATGTGACCAGTGCACCAACAACAACAACACCTGCGATTGCCAAACAGTCGTCACAAGTGACGCCACCCAGCCAAGTTGTTGATGGTTAGCCATGCCACACTCGACTTTTCATTATGATGGCAATTTCACAGCGTTCATTAGGCCATCAACTTTATTTAAGCCAAAGTTAAAGCGGAAGTTTAGTTTCGGGTTGGCGTTTTATTTAGGCCTTGGATCAGGCTCAAGCTTTCGCTCACGTTTCGGCAGTTCAGGACTGCATTTACGGCAAACGGGTCAGGATCGATCAAGCCTATAAGCCTGAGAACAAGCCCAGCTTTAAGGCCACCAGTGAGATACACATACATAGGTTCATAATAAGAGTCGCGCGCGCAAAGATGTGATTCATGTTCATGTTGCAATCACAGGCGGTGACAGTCCGGTGCAAGATCAAACCGATGATGCTTCGGATGGCATGCAGTTTCATTTTCTCGCTGATGAACTGCGCACGGCAACTGTGGACATTGTGGCCGAAGGCGACATACCAAGTGGACGAGAATGCAGCACTGGTACGTATGTAATGTTTTTTCAAATGCCTGCGCCCTCTTTTTGCAATGACATGGTCGGGTCGGCCTTATTTTCGGTCACTATTAAGAATATTCACCAAATGGAGAAACGTAGGGGATATTTATATGTATGTATATGTATTATAGTTACATGAGTGTTTTTCACAATGGTGGCTCACGTGTTCCAGACGCTCAGCTGCAAGTTAAGCACAGCTATGCACATGTCTCGCGTGACAAGGGTCAAAGTGAAGAAATTCAACATCAAGAAGACGTCGATCAATCGGTCAATCAATCACTAGTGGCTGAGACGCAGCGTCAAGTCGGCACCAATCACCAATCAATCAATCAGTCACCGTTGTTCCGTCACCAACACCAAGTCCAAAACCCAAACTGCCAAAAAACCCACCCAGTGTGTCATCGTGGGAGAACAGGTGCATATCATTCGAATACTAATCTTTATAAAAATTAGGCACCTTTTATTTGTTGTGAAACTTGTGGAAAAGCAAGCAAAACTGTAAAACCCGTGCATTAGAAACCACACGAATTTGGTGCTGCTATAGTATGCACATGTCCACATTTTCAGACGCAAGTTCGAAGGCTTGAAGACAACCAAACTGAACGACAAGGGTGTTGCTTATGAAACAGAAACGCCCGGTCTGTTTCGAATCTACCATCCACACGGGATTCTTCGACGACAAACTGCCAGCAAGCGATATTTGCAGTGCAAATGCATGACGGCTTCTTTTAATCTTCGGGTCGAGAAGTTGACCATACCCTGCATTTAGACGTTTGCAGAAACGGCCAACCGATTCGACCCAATACTAACCGCGCACTTTCTTGGATGCATGGAAAGCACATAACTGAAATGCACGAAGCATATCGATTCGAAAACGGTCACATGCGACCGGTGAACGAGATGTACATGCACGTGCATCAACAGGTATGTACAGTATGTCCAAATGTCCATGGCAGATGGATTTTATTCTGATCTAACCCTTGATCGAACAAGTCACGTGGCAGAGGCAGACGTGGACTAAACCGACCATTGATGTGATCAGTCTGCGTAGACCGGTCCGATCCGATCATCAAGTCCATAACAGACTTAGGCTGCTCATGAAGAATTCTTGCACGAATTAGAAGGCCTGTAGATGTTGTGAACAAAGATTTTCGACAAACTGCAGGTACTCAAACGGCGCGAACAATTTCACGGCCATGAGGTAGAACTGGACCGACGCTGTTTGTTGCCTGCTACATTCGACGAGCTGTGGCTGAAGTGTGATCCCCCAGGAACTGACTACTTGAAGGTGATGTTAAGTTGGGTGGGGATTATCAATCATTAATCGCATTAATCAAATGATAGTTGATCATTCAGCAAGTCGTCGTTGAGACCAAGAGCCGGTTGACCGAGAACGGAGTATCTGTGCCCGACCCGCCCAATCATAATGCGTCTGCTGATCAGTACATGCTGCAGGTAGCGCGCATCAAGTCTCAGATTCACAACTCGCTCGTATATTGCGAGAGGAATGGGCCACTTCCAGTGGTTATTGTGAACACAATGCCAAGACTGAACTGGCACTACGCAAATTCATAACACTGATTTAAGCATTATGTTCTGCATAATTATATAAAACCAGCGACCACTGAGAAAGCGCACACCTAAACGACATATTCTACCGTGAGTACAGGCCATTTCATCTCATACGTTGTCACCCACGAGCGATGGACCGAGTACAATGACACACGTGTCACTGAAACATCAGAGGATCATGTGCTGAAAATAGGTCGCACGGGTGCTGTTGCGGCTGTGTACGTGCTTGAAGCAATACCACGTGACAGTGATGACTAGAGTTTGTTATTGTTGTTGGTCAGTTTGTCAGGCTGCGTCTTGTTGTTGTTGGTAAATTCGTGTTTCCCTCTGCCACACTTTGTTGTTGTTGGTAAATTCGTGTGTCTCTCTGCCACATTTTGTTGCTGTTGGTAAACTTGTGTTTCTGGCTTTTTGTGCGCTATTTGCAGTTCACTCTCATTACCTCCAAATTAAAATAATGTGAGCTACAGTATAATAACGGGAAGCGCATGTACATTCCAAAATCATTTGTGAACAAAAAATAGCAATAGTATTGTGTGCATTTGCTCTCCATATTTTTGTGCATCTTTATTCAGGTGATTTTGCTATTGTTTACCGATTATTATAGTTCTCCGTCAGCCCGGTTATGAGTGTGCGTTTTTCCTTTGTGATTGATTTCGTGCATAATCAAAACATATACCATACGTTATCCCTCTTGATGCTCTTGTAATCTTTGATTGTTTTGATGAAATATGTTTTTGCAGTTTCGAGGATAAAGTTTACGACAGAACGATTTCTCAGCGAGAGTTCTTTGAAAACTGCAGATCCTGCAAAGTCCAGCACATAGCCATAACAACACAGGGAACCGGCACGGCAGCAAAACAGTACACGTTCACAATTAAAATACTAACAACAATATGTGCCTGAACAACTTTAATTGAAATTTATTGATGCTTTTTGTATTTGGATTCAAAATCAATAGCGCGGCGTTGCATTGTACACAGCGCGCTTGGATGTGTATAATTCTTGTCTTTCTTGTCTCTGCGATCAACAAGTGTCCTATACGCAGCGTGGTAATACATGGTTGTTGACAACGCGCGTAATTCTTGTCTTAAGCTGTCAACAAGTATGTATTTTAACGCTGATTTTAGCATACTTGTTGACTGGATCAACAAGTGTCTAGCTACCCTTTTTTTTTTTAAAAAAAAAATTTTTTTTTTGATTTTTTTTTGACGAAAAATTTTTTTATTAGAAAAAGTGTTGCAAACGACGTTTCAGGATAAATGAAATCGATACAACATATTTTTCAAAAATTGAAAAATTTTCGCCTCAGACCGAACTTGTGTGGTGACACCCGGTAGTATTGTGCAGATTCCATGGTCTCCGACCAGTCTGAGGTTGATGTTCACTAACGATGTTACTCTGATGTATTGTAGCATGCCGTACAACGTATTTTAATGCATCTAATGCCGTATATCTGATATACGACCATCAAAATATCGATTACAGCCCAAATCTTGCGCGTCAGATCGACTTTGCCGCCCGGTTTTGCACCAGACCTCCATATATATATGTGTAGTAGCATGTAGTAGCACATTATCGGTGCCACATCACTATAAAAGACCAGCCCCGCGCATCCCTGTACGGATTTGGGGACAATACAGGGCGCCGCAGGCGCGATTTTGGAAAAATTGTCTCGTCCACAGAAAAAAAGTGCCAATTTTTTGCCTCGAAAAAGGCCATTTTTGGACATTTTAGCCCATTTTGGGCAACTTTTTTTTATTAAAAAAAAAAGCAAAATCTGAGTTTCAAAAAAAAAAATTTTTTTTTTAAAAAAAAAATTTTTTAATTGACCACTTTTTTTTTTGAAACAACCCTGGCGCAAAGTCGATCTGACACGCAAGAATTGGGCTGTAATCGATATTTTGATGGTCGTATATCAGATATTAGGCATTACATGCATTAAAATACGAAAAAATTCAAAAAAAGCATTAAAATACGTTGTACAGCATGCTACAATACATTAGAGTAACATCGTTAGTGAACATCAACCTCAGACTGCTCCGAGACCATAGAATCTGCACAATACTACCGGGCAGTGGTTAGGGCTCCACCAGATAGACCCGAAACCCGAAACATAATTTTTTTCTATGTCCATGTTTCGGGTTTCGGGTTTTGGAAAAAAAACCCGAAACCCGAAACACAAAGCATGATAATGGAAAATGTTTCGGTCTTGCCACTTGTAGCTGACGTGCACAATTTATACAGTCAGTCGAAACATTTTCGATTATCACGCTTTCGTGTTTCGGGTTTTTTTTTCAAAACCCGAAACCCGAAACATGGACATAGAAAAAATTTATATTTCGTGTTTCGGGTTTCGGGTCTATCTGGTGGAGCCCTAAAAAAATTCTTTTATTCGAACCCCTTTTCCTTAAAAAAAATTTTTTAATTAAAAATTTTTTTTTAATTCCAGCCAAAATCTGCCCAAGACGATAAAAAATGAGCACTCAAGTACAAAATAGGGATATTTTTGTTACATAATGTGTTCTAAGTGCATATAAAGCACAGGTGATACAAAAACCATGCTATCCAATGGTCGATAAGTACCAACCATAGTCAGGTATTGGTCGCACAATGACCATATAAGAATTCATCAAATGAATCCTGATTTTCACGTCCAGTCACTCTTAACCACTGCGCCATTTGTGATTCTCACAAAACATTTTCACCTGAAAATAATCCAGCACAGCACCCACGTTGCTGCGGGTCTGAAACATTTTGGTGACTGCATGTTTTGTGTGCGATCGCGCAACGCAACGTCATTGCCCCGTCACTTTCCCTCTTTGCGATTCAGGAAAAAATTTGACCAATTCTTATAAAGTCATTGTGCGACCAATACACACCCGTACCCTTCCCCAGGTGGTGCGGGTGTGATGGTATGGCTTTCTGATATTCGGGACGGGAATTTTGGGTGAAATTATGACGTCTAGGTACATGACCAATGCAAATAAGCTGCACATAGTGTGAAATTAGAGTGAATACAAAATAGAATCACTCCTTTCGGGTCTGGGGCATGGATAAATAAATGCCCACCCAGTCACATGTACATACGTGTGTAGTCATATGAGAGGCCCTGTGAGTGTGTGCACTATGTCTAGATGCCACAAAACAACTATTATGGCACCCAATACACCCATGGTAGGGTTAGGTGATGTCAACAGTAGCAATTTTCATGCAAAAATAGCACTTTTAGAGCAAAAAAGTAGAGAAATTTTCGAATTTTGAAATAATAAAAAAATTTTTTTTTAATTTTGGGACGAATTTTCTAAAAAAAAATTTTATTTTAATAAAAAAATTTTTTTTAAACCACTGCTACCGGGTGTCACCACACAAGTTGGGTCTCAGGCGAAAGCAGGCTCACAGTGTCAAACAGCAGGCATCACAGGAAAAAAATGCATAGTCTGGATGCGTTTATGTGTGTCTAAGTGCATTTAGGACAATTTATAAGCATATAACGCCTAAATGCACCTAGATGCACCTAGATTTCCCTAAATGCACCCAGTTTTTACGCACGCGCACAGAATCTAGGCGCGTTTAGGCAGTTTGGCAGCGCGCCATTGAAGCCAAAGTGCGTTAAGGCAATTTGGCCGCCCACTTCTGAAATCTAGGTGCGTTTAGGCGGTTCTACTATTATACATAGGGTGATATTTTCGAAGGAAGCATACACCAAGCGACAACGACCGAGCCTCGACCGAGCCACACCCACCCCCCCACCCACCCCACCCCCCCACCGTTTCGAAAATGCCACCCAAACAATGCTCCGCGCGCCTGAAGGGATTTGGATTTGTGATGGCTGTGTTGCAGCGAATAAATGCGTTTGGGTTATTTGTAGTGGAAGTATAGCATAACCCCACATTGTGCGCGAATGCATTCCAGACGTGGGCTAATTGTCTGGTCATCAACGCAAAAACCGTCGCAACGCTGCTGCTGGACCAAAGCAGCACTAAATATTAGGTGTACTTTGACCAGCGTTGACATCTGCGTATACGATATGAATACATGTCGGTCTGCTCAATTGAGAAAACAACCGAAAATGCCATCAGTCAGTATTTTATTCATTTGCACGCTCCTAAATCAGTCAGCCCAAAGGGTAAGCTGGTGTCACTTTGCTTCTGATCTCAAACCAGCATTGGAAACTGTCTCTTCATAATCATGAAAGCTTGTTCACATTTTGTTTTGAAAAAATTGGCGTCAAATTTCTGCAGTCTGGATGAAAAAGTCAATTTTTGACTTCAAGTTGATGGTCACAACAACAAATCGAAATTTCGGTTTCAGACATTCCATTCACTTAATACCTCAAAAGCAAAACTGTTTTTATATCGCAAGGATTCGGAAAACATTCATAACTGATGATGGTCATGTTTAGGGTCTGCTAATAGAGCGAGACTTTCGGTTTCTTTTTGCGTCGCGCGCTGCGCACTCCGGTCATACCGCGATTCAGCGATGGAGTTTTCTGCGAAGAGTTTCATTTTGAAACAAGATTATCAGTTTTATAATTCGATATTGTCAAAAATATTGTTGCCAACCTCTATGGCACGTTCGATGTGGGCGCGGTGAATCACTTCGACGTTCTGAAACCGATCGATTTGGTCAATGAATCAATCACCAATCAATCGCAATTACTACCTGTCCTCCCATCGTTCGATGCAGCAACTCTTCAATCGTGTTCTCAACCAATCCGATCATGAACTCGTTGTCAAAGTCGGCTTGTGGACCAGCGGTTTCGCGCAACTGAAACATTGAATTGTTGTGATTTGTTAGACAAATTGAATTAAGATTAGGGTTAAATCAGTAGTTTTAAAAATTTGTTGAAAGAACGCCCCTGTACTCACATCATCAACCGACGAGAATTCACTGACGTCCATCTGACTGATCGTGCTTCGTGGTGTCTGTCTGCAAAATCAGTATGTCCGGTTCGGTACAGGGACCTGATGCGAACCCGGCGGAGACAAAGACCCAGTCCCCCGGAACCAACCCGTGTCCCGATTCGGTACTGCCGCTCGCTGACGCACGTCCATCGCCAATGACATTCACACGTTTTGGTGTTTGCGTCTGGAAATTGGACACGGCTGATCTGCGGTTATTTTTTAGATAAAATAGCAGTATAAAACTTGTTGATGCGAGTGGATCTGCGTTAATCGCGTGACTTTTTCAGACTTTCTGCAATTCACCGAAGCCCCTACACTTTGGCCAGTTATTCGAAAAGTGTTGTTCCCAGCTCCGCCATAAATCAGGTTTTGCACTGGTTGTATGTGATTGCAGCATTTGTAGTTGCATTGTTGATCAAAATAATATTCTTTTGCGCCCAAGGCATATTGATCCGATCCGATCACCAAGTTTGATCTAGCCGCCTAAAATGATAACCGTCCAACCGACCGCCTGATTCCATTTGAGTTTCGGCCTCGTTTTCGAGCTGGTGCCACCCGATTGCCTTGACAGATCAGGGGCGGACAGGGTGGATCGAGATGGTCGTGGGTGAGGACCGGGACATCGGTAGGGTGCGTGACGCTGCAAGCAGGTAATGGCTGGCTGATGTTTCATACTGTTGTTTGGGTTGAGTTTATTGGCTTGACCAGCGTCCAAACCTATAGTTTATGGACAGACATCAAGACGAAGGCAAGAACTGCAATCACACGATCACGGTTGAATAACAATGGCAGGTAGAAACGAATAATTACTTTTGGACCGTATTTGACCGACGGAGCTTTCTTAGCACTGATTTCGACCGGCGTTGTAGTTGGTTCCCTAGGCAACAAACAACAACAACTGAACAACTGTTACGCTGGTCAAAAGCAACGTCACAAAACACAATCCAAACAACAGTCAGCAAAGCCGCGCGTTGTGCATTCACAACGACGATGTAGTGGTGCACCGGCCGTCTGGGACTAAAACTTTACTGCCCTTGCACAAGCTCATAGAACAGTGCTGTGTGCCCTGGTGACTCACCCAATGCTCACGCACGCGCACGCACATTGAGTGTGACGGACCAAGCGGCAACGCACGTGGCAGCACGATGCGACGCTCAGCAGCCTAAATTTGATTTATTATCCTTTGTAAAATATTTCACTTTTTTCATATCATAATTATCGTAATGCCAAAAAACATCCCCGCGCAGCCGCACCGATCGCAAATGACTGCCTTCAGGCGACATACTGCCCGAGCCTGACGATGTCCAGCTGCGCGTGTCTGACGAGCTCGATCGTGATCCCTCTGCATTCTCAACATCCGTCGCACTCGGCGTCTGACAAAATAGACGTGCAGTCAATTTAGGATAAAAGCTTGGTTTTTGTCCCCGAAATCTACTGTATATTGCTGGAGTCTGCCTGCCCTCTTTGTGGCGACACGGATGGCAGCGATCATTATGTCACTCACCATGAAGAACATATACTTTTGGTACTTGAAGACGTTAATGGCAGGTTTGCAAATGTCCTTCAAAAATAATCTTCACAAAAGGGTTCACTTTTTCGGTCACATCACAACCAAGAGGCTTCACTATACATTTTCAAAGTTGAATGCTCGCACAACAACCGGTCTGTGTACCAGCAGCGCAACAGTAAACTGCACCTTGCTGCCTCGTGGTGACACCCGTCTGTCCTGCCCTCGGCCGCCTCGTTTCGGCTTTGCAAGCTGAAAATATCATTGAAAATTCTAACTTCCTAATTTTCAAAAATTTTTGAGATTTCTCATTTGAGAAATCCAAATAATTCGCCGAACATCTAGTTTGACTCTCCAATCATCCATTTCCACCGGTTCATCTGACTGCGATGGACTGAACATGTCCTTGGTGCTGCCCTGACCACGACGTTTGCTAGATGACTGAAACATTTGGTTCGCATTGGCCTGTATATGGCCCAGGATGATATCAAAATTGGGGACAAGTTCGGGGCCCGGTCCAGTCATAGTGGGGTCTTTAGTGTGTATTAGCGGATAGTTCCAGATTTGCTGATGAGACTGGCTTCGATTTCGACCAGCGTAAAACCTGTACTTTGGACAAGCCATGAAGAAATTTTACTTTGGTCGAAATCAGTGACATCAGTAAATCTCGAAATATGTTCAGCGTCTGACACCCACAGCTGTTTTTCAATGAAGTCAACAATAAGGGCAATAAGTAATCAATAAGCAAACGCACGCGTCTGCGACGGCGTCCACGCGACTTTGGCTTGCTTGATCGTTGGTTGGCTTTGGTGCTGGTCTGAGGCCGGTCCCGATCCCTGTCTGCAACCGGTTTCGTACCGGAACGTCGATGTGCGAACTTGTCCGCCCACGCACCATGACCAAGTCGCGCCTGGACAGATAAAATACGTACATAGACGGGACTTTCACAGGGCAGAGTTTCTCAATGAGCACTGCGTCATTTCAGGGTGGTTGATTAGTGTCTGGTGCAACTGTTCACCAGTCAGATCGGTGGCACAAGTGAAATGACAGACGACCACCCAGTTCCGACACAAGAAAGATTCCAATGTATAGATGCGTACTGACGATGACCTGGTGGAAACCCGCCTCTGATGCGGAAAAAACCAAAAAAACGCTGGATAGCAATCCATCCAAAGGTTTCTGCGCCTAAAATCTTCAATTAAACCGGAGTGTTCGGAAAAGGAATCAGTCAGTGAGAGGGCGGTGCATAGGTATATATGTACCTGCTCGAATCCCACTAAGGGGCTGTCAAATGGTTGTGATGATCCTTGCCCAGAACCGAGCTCCGATTTCGATCGCGTAATTGGGACCCAGATCTGAAAGAACCAAAAAACTATTGCGTGGTTGGTATTCCGGACAAATTCTGGGGGAAAAACGTATCCGAACAAAATCGATTACTGACCAATCGTTTAGGTGCGACGCTTTGCACGGAGCTCGGAACGGTTGCGGTTGATGTTTTCGAAGCGATCGGTAGTGCCTACACGATTGTTTGGATTGATAAAAAGGGAAAAGGGCGACAAATGAAAGGACAAATATAGGTGTGTATCCGTCTGAAACTTCGTCAACGAACAGTTTTCGGCTCGTTTTGATCAAGCAGGATCGAAGATTTGTGATCAAGCGAGTCCGATGGTTGATTTCCGATCGTCTTGGGTGTTTGTGTAGGTGCGAGCGCCTGAAACGTGAATTTCGTGTGATTCACACGGATGTTCAATTTAAAAACTCGATTTTAAAAGAGCACAAAAAATTCAAGTGTCACTGACCAGAGGCACAGGTGCCGGGCTGGTTGTTGTTGTCGCGGACGCTGCTGCGGGCTGGGACAGTTCAGTGCTGCTGCTGAGTGGTTGGGATCGAAAGATTGCCTGATGTTTCAAGAACAAATGTTTGTTAGTCACAGAATCAAATGACTGCGCCGTAGTTGTACCCAAAGAAAGAACCAAACTTGGTGACCTGGTCTGATCACATACACGTGCGTAAACGTAACCCTTTTGCATGAAACAATATTGTGCAACCAAAATTCGAACATGCAATATCAACGGATTTTCACCACCGTGCTTTGCTGTTCTTCGTCAGTCCTTTTTCACGCTAGTCAAAACCAGAGAATTATATGCAGTAACTCTCGCAATAACCGGAATGCCAAGAGACCCGTGCCCTGGCCAGGGCAAAACAGGATGATTGGATCAAACCAATCACCAAGTTTGATCAGCCTTCTCTAGAAATAACGCACCAATGAAACTTTCAAAACACCATGGGTCGTATCAAGTTTGAAGGCAAATCCACTAGCACGGACTTGGCATAGGCATAGACAAATTTTGCTGCAGATGTAGGGTAAATCGCAAAATACAACTCAAAACAAAATTTTGCCCGTGTCCATGCAAAGTCTAAGCCAGTGGCTTTGCTCTCAAAGTTTTGGTACGGCTCCGAATAACCCACCAAAGGCACATGTTCAGTGCTAGACGCAGTGGACGTGCGCCGTGGCAGGTACTGTTCGCTGCCGGGTTGTTTCGATGGTGCGCTGCCCTGCTGATGTTTCACAATTTCGTTAATTTGGCAAGAAGACAAGAAACAAACGCAGATGTATAAAGGAACTTGCAAATTTGAACAGCGGCCTGCGCGCAGTAGCATCCGGTTCATTTCCAGCATCAGGGGCAAGTTCGTTTTTGATTGGTTTCGATTCGGACGACTGAAAGTTGTGCTCAAGTTTGAAAATGGCATGGATGGGACCACGACAAACTTGGAGCGATATCAAACTTGGTGATCGTATGTAATCTGCTTTCGTCACGTGACTTTTTGGAATTACGAATATTAAAAAATTGGTGATACCGCTAATTTCCTCCAGCGTAAAGATGTTCTCCGACCTAAAACTAATAATTAAGCTGGATGAGATTAGAGGCTCCAGTAAATTTCTGAACTTCCATAATGCAAGAATCACGCGCTACCAAGGCAAGTCACATCGGATCACCAAGTTTGATACCGAGCTTGGTGTTCGGATCTATACCCATATACCTTGATAAAATATTGTAAGGATATTTAGTAATTTGTTGTATTCCCCATATAATTTTGCCCAGCGTATAAGTTGTTCCCAGACAACCAGATAATAAACAACTTTTACGCTGGTTGAAAGTTTCAAACTGTTTCAAGCTTGAAACTATCCCAATATCCAAAAAAAATCACGAGATCTTTTCCGACAAACAAAGCTTTCTTTCTCTAAAAATCAAAGTGCAATCGTGCATTATGTACCTTGCTTTTCGGACGATTGCGTCTGCGTCTACCACGACCACGTTTCCAGCTGGGTGGGGACTCGGAGCGCGATTTGGAACTGTTCGATGTTGATGTTTCATCAGATTTGGTCGGATTCGCTGCCGACACACTCTCACGTGACGATAGACGCTCGCTGGGTGAATGGCCCGGACAACGGTAGGGCGCGTGACGCTGCAATTATATGTGCATTGTGTGAAACATCACATCGGCAGTCGCACAAACGGGATATGAATATGATTAGTGCAGGTCGTTCCTACACATTGTTTTCACAAAGTTTTTACCCGTGGGCGGTGCACCAAGTCATCGCCCACGTCTGTGCGAATATGCTCGCCAAAATATTTGTATTTTGCTTTGGTGGTATATACATAAAAGGGGTCTTGCTCAAACTGGTTTTGCTCAATTGCCCGTGCGCCTTGTATGCAACTGTATTTCGAGATTTAAAATTACAAATATTTCGGCGCGCATATTCGCACAGATACATAGTCAGGGTTTGAGCGACATCAAACTTGCTGATCGGATTGGATCGGTCGGGCTTGGTCACTTGGCTTTTTGGATGAACAAGTTTATCAAGAAGTTCATAGAAGCCACTGAAGCTGTTCCCAGACAAACCTCAAATAAACAACTTTAACGCTGGTCGAAACAAGGACCGGAACCGATCACCCTAATCTGAGCACGGACCTACTTCCTGTTGTCGTTCACTAATTTTGACCAGCGTAAAAATCATGCATCCGAACACCACACTCACCCAATGACTGCCGACGAACACGATCATTGACTGCGTGCGACGCAGTGGGTGGCGCGCACTCGTGTCGCTCCCTGACAACTGCAAATTGAGGACAAAACTAGAGGGCGCATGTCAACTTTTGACAACCAAGCTCGATTGCAAACGTTGACTATACATCCTTGTGCGTCTCATATGGTGATTATTTGACAGTTTATGCATATTGTGCTCCTAAAATAACTGACCGATGGTTGCGAGCCACGTGGTGTGAATCGGTCTTCGATATCGATCGGCGATTGCTGCGGACGTGCGCGCGACGCGTTGGTGCCTGTCTGCAAAGGGCGATACATAGAATCGCGGTTGGGGATGAAATATTTATGAAATGGAATGCAGCTGTGCACAGTGACTCTTTTGTGGTCAAACTCTCGGCGTGGTGGATATTTTTAACAAACGATATTTTACCGTTGACTTTCTTCATTGTGACTGTACGAAAATCAGAATTGTCATAGAGAACTTTGAAAGTCCGCCAGAACCAACCAGCGGGATTGGTGCATTGCTCGATAGGGCAGCACTCGGGCTGGTCCTCTGAAAGGGCACTCTCGTTTATCGTGCTGAGGTTCAAACTCATTACAAAGGAATACCCATTGTGCTAACCGGCTGTCCGTCGTTTTCCTCCAGGAGTGTTTTGCGTCCGCTGATTGGTGGTGGCGTATTTGAAATGCCACGCGACGGCGTCGTCTGAAAGTATATATGTATGCATATTTTTTTATCCCACACAATGCATAAATTATAAGCCAGTTTTTTAAACAGCATGAGACCAAAAATAACTTCCGCACTGACCAGTGGTGTTGGCGCAGTGCTGGATACTGTCGAGCTGCTGTTGGTCAACGTTGGCTGCAATGTACGAAACTGCGTAAATTTGTCAGTATTTAGTCTCCAAGCAACTCAAAGTTTTCGATGTAAACATTTAATGCACAGGGAAAACTCCAATGTCTAGGTCTGGAAAGGTGTGTGCCAGGCACATGGGTAGGCACGCTGCTAAAACTGCCTAAACGGACCTAGACATTGAGTGCCTGCTGCGCGGGTGCCTAGATGGACCTAGACATTGTGCTGATGCTGCGCCACTGCCTAGACGGACCTAGATTTTGAGCAAGCAGCCAGCAAATGCCTAGATGGACCTAGACATTGGGCCTCGCGCTGACCAATGCCTAGACGCACCTAGATTTTGGGCACACCGTAAACGGTTGGGCTCTGCTGCAGTTGGTGCACAGAGACCAAGTAAAATGTTGCGTACTGGTTCAGTTAGTTCACAGAGGCCCAGTAAACGGCTGGTACTAGAACAGTTGGTGCACAGAACCTTAGAAAACAGTTGGGTGCTAATGCATTTGGTACACAGAAGCCTATTCAATGGTTCGGTACTGGTTCTTACACAATAAGTGTACCATGCACACAAGAATGACGTCAGCTTTTTAACATCGTAACGCGCCAACCTGGCTGCGCTAATAAAGCCCTGATCTGTCTTATTAGGCCGGTGTTACGTGATTTTTACACAATAAGTGTACCATGCACATAAGAATGACGTCAGCTTTTTAACATCGTAACCCGCCAACCTGGCAGGGCTAATAGAGCCCTTATCTGTCTTATTAGGCCGGTGTTGCATGATTCTTACACAATAAGTGTATCATGCACACAAGAATGACGTCAGCTTTTTAACATCGTAACCCGCCACCCTGGCTGGGCTAATAGAGCCCTGATCTGTCTTATTAGGCCGGTGTTGCATGATTCTTACACAATAAGTGTACCATGCACCCAAGAATGCCGTCAGCTTTTTAACATCGTAACCCGCCAACCTGGCTGGGCTAATAGATCCCTGATCTTTCTTATTAGGCCGGTGTTGCATGATTCTTACACAATAAGTGTACCATGCACACAAGAATGACGTCAGCTTTTTAACGTCGTAACCCGCCAACCTGGCTGGGCTAATAGAGCCCTGACCTGTCTTATTAGGCCGGTGTTGCATGATTCTTACACAATAAGTGTACCATGCACACAAGAATGACGTCAGCTTTTTAACATCGTAACCCGCCAACCTGGCTGGGCTAGTAGAGCCCTGATTTGTCTTATTAGGCCGGTGTTGCATGATTCTTACACAATAAGTGTACCATGCACACAAGAATGACGTCAGATTTTTAACATCGTAATGCGCCAACCTGGCTGGGCTAATAGAGCCTGTGAACTCTGAACCGCCACACCAAACGTATGCTCCCGGAAGGACTCGAACCTCCGACCTTCCAGCCACCAGGCCTGGATAGCCAGTTGCTCTACCAACTGAGCTACGGGAACGCGGTCTGGCTGCGGTTCAGAATCACTCATAAACCCAACGCACGCACGCTCAATACACAGTGCACCGCAGCACACACACATAATACCGGTCCGTTCGTTATACGCCTCGACGCGTATGGGTGTGTGTCTATTCGCCAGACCACATCACCTCCCGTTCACGGAAGTTCCGACCGCGGAACACAACGTCACGCACCCTCCTCCACTCGAGAAGGTTCAGTTCGTTTCATCCGGCCCAGCTCCAAGCCGCTATCGGACTATCACGTCATCGGCTCACCACTTGTGAACTCTGAACCGCCACACCAAACGTATGCTCCCGGAAGGACTCGAACCTCCGACCTTCCAGCCACCAGGCCTGGATAGCCAGTTGCTCTACCAACTGAGCTACGGGAACGCGGTCTGGCTGCGGTTCAGAATCACTCATAAACCCAACGCACGCACGCTCAATACACAGTGCACCGCAGCACACACACATAATACCGGTCCGTTCGTTATACGCCTCGACGCGTATGGGTGTGTGTCTATTCGCCAGACCACAAGCCCTGATCTGTCTTATTAGGCCGTTATTGCATGATTCTTACACAATAAGTGTACCATGCACACAAGAATGACGTCGGCTACCTGGGTGGGCTAATAGATCCCTGATCTGTCTTATTAGGCCGGTGTTGCATGATTCTTACACAATAAGTGTACCATGCACACAAGAATGACGTCAGCTTTTTAACATCATAACCCGCCTACCTGGCTGGGCTAGTAGAGCCCTGATTTGTCTTATTAGGCCGGTGTTGCATGATTCTTACACAATAAGTGTACCATGCACACAAGAATGACGTCAGATTTTTAACATCGTAATCCGCCAACCTGGCTGGGCTAATAGAGCCCTGATCTGTCTTATTAGGCCGGTGTTGCATGATTCTTACAGAATAAATGTACCATGCACACAAGAATGACGTCTGCTTTTTAACATCGTAATCCATATGTAGACCTCTGCGTACCAACTTCACGAATACCCAACCGTTTGCGAAGCTTCGGTGCACCAACTGCAATACTACCCAAATGTGTACAAGAAACGTTCACCAGGCCTCTGTGCACCAATTGCTCCACTACCCGACTATGTACAAGGCTTCTGTGCACCAACCACACGAGTACCCAAACGTCCACTAGGCTTCTGCGCCCCATCTGTACCAGTTCCCAACTGTATCCTAGGCTTCCCAGCACCAATGGTACTGGTGCCCCAGCCGTTTAGTGGGTCTCGCTGCCTAGACGGACCTAGATTTTGGGCAGGCAGCCAACAAAAGCCTGGATGGACCTAGACATTGACCACGCGCTGGCCCAGTGCCTAGACGGACCTAGATTTTGAGCAAGCTGCTGAGAGTGCCTAGATGGACCTAGACATTCTCGCATGCGAGCTGTGGAAAGGTCTGGAAAGGTCCGGAAAGGTCTGGAAAGGTCTGGAAAGGTCCGGAAAGGCATTTATATGCTTATACATATGCCTACAATTGCCTGGGACAGACCTTTCCAGACCTAGACATTGGATTTTTCCCTGTGAATGCACCTGGACTTTCTGTTGACGTGGCGGCGCTTTCGTTGTGCTTGATCGGGCCTGAACTTTTAAGTTCACGCGCATCAAGAAACATTTTATCATCAATAATCTTAGCAATCAAAAAGGACTAACAGTCTTGGGCTCATCTTGATTCGAATCTCTGCGACCACGAGTGATGGATTTGGGCGCCTGCGATGCTTGAATTTGGAGGATCAGAAATTTGAAGAAACTTTGCGCATTTGCTCGAGCAGTGAGACAGTTTACGTTGGCCTGGTTGAAACTGCAGCCCTTCCTGATGACGCGTGGCGTGCGTGGCACTGACGATGACCTGGTGCACCACGCCCGTCTGCGGACACAGATCAAAGCGGACAAGCAGAAAACACATCAAGTACAACATTTTGCTCCTTCGGAACCGGTCTGTTTCGAAAACAAATATATTTTGAAGCTGATGTCGTACCGGTTTGGTTGGGCTTTTCGATGTTCGATTCAGCCCACTGATCGGGATGGACTCCTGCTGCGATGGCCTGATGTTGGGGGAGCTTGTTCGCTCTGGTGCATGCGCACGACGACTGCTGGCGGTGGATTGAGACTTGGAGGAACTGTCACGTGATTGAGATGGTGACTGAAACATCAGCTTGGCAGTGGATTTGCAATGATCACGTGACATTCGTGAGCCAAGGTGTTCTTGAGATACTCAAGCCAAAAATTTCGAGCGGCGTTAAATCTATATATCGTTCTGGAGCCAATCTTTAAGCTGTCCAATGTCAAAAATAAAAGCACCAACCCTTGATTGACGTCGTTGCCACCAGCTGGCTGCCTTTGGTGGCGGGTCCATCGACACACTGCTCTGACGCGATGCTCGAATGTTCAGTTCGGGGTAGATCTGCAGTGAAGGTGCGTTGAATTTGACCAGTGTAAAAACAGACGCTCGTTGTGAATCAGATCAGAGTATACAACGTTTAGGGCCACAGTTTTTTATTATATTTTTAGGTAAATGGTTTTTACGTGGTGCCTGAATAGAATAATCGCGTGTGGTTGCCACATGACCACAAATCTGAGTATTTAGGTCACATGTGCTTGAAAGATCAGGCAACACGAGTTGACAAAAATTTTCCATTCATAATCGGAGCTAGCATGGTAATGCTAAGCGACATATGGTTCATTCCTTATATTGCGTGAGTTGAAAAATTTAAACTCACGCCATTTTCACAAGACTTAACTTGAGAAGCCCAAACTTGCACACAACTTGTACGGCGTGGACTTCTAGGTCCACACAAAATTTCATTCCGCTGCGTGCCCACTCGCGCGATCGCGGGCAAGATACAGTTGAAATTTTTGTAAAAACGTTCTTTCCCTTTTTTTTTCCACAAAGTAGTAGTCAGGGCCCAGACGTTACTGAACACCAGAAATGTTAATATCGCATATAGGGTTTTCGCACACGAGAAACACGATGGTGCTATCGCCGACTTCGTAACTCCACGACTGAGACCGGTTCCAGACCATGACCACGACTTTTTGTATGTAAAGTGTGCTTCCCGAAGTAAAATTTCGCCGAAAAGTTGGGTTACCAGAACTATTAAAGTTGTTTATGTGGTTTTCGCACTCGAGAAACACGGTAGTGCTATCGCCGAGTTCGTAACTTTTAGTATGAACGGTTCCAGACCATGACTTTTTGTACAGAAAGTATGGTTCTAAAGCCAAAATCAGCGGTGATATGTGTTTTTAATCGTTGTTACGTCAAACATATATTAATTCCAATTGGTTAAACGTTTTTCAGCTCAAAAAGAGCCATAATGGACGCTCAGACACACACAACAATGCATTAGTGCACGCTACGTAGTTGCCTGATTCATAAAGCGCACAATGCATTACACACAACACACAGCCGGCCAGCCAGCACACACACACACAGGCAGGCAGCCAGCACACACACACACACAGGCAGCCAGCACAATAGGCAATGCAGCAATGCACGCGTAGTTATGTACATAGTAATGTTTGTGAAGGAAAGTGGCGAAGCAGTTACGTATGTCCGAACGGTCTAACGCGCATCACTGAAGACGAAAAGGTCGCGGGTTCAAACATCCACGCGCGCAGCGAACTTTTTGTTGTTTTTTACTATGTAACTTTTAATGAATGCTGGGTAACATTTTTCAGTTTTTTCGTGTTTTTATTTGAGATTAATTATTAAGCACAGGTGCGGTTCGCAGTTTATGCGCTGTGATATCATTCATGATAAAATACCCACAAGATATCAACTTCTTAATTAAAATTGCTGTTGCTCTCTAACATTCAAAGCTTTTTGCGCATTTATAATTTGGCTTTCGTGGGAAAGTTAAATAGTAGTTTTTACGTAACATTGAATCCAAGATCAGATGCGGCGGCCAACACCAAAGCAATCTGGAGACTGATGTTTGACACTTATTTCATTGCTGAAGCTGGAGGGACAGGGGGCATGGAAGTTCATTGCACAGCTTTGCTTGGTACTAAACCAACAAGTGCCATTCTCTGAGACGATGCGCAATCAGTGCGCTATAAATGATGGTACCTAGGGTGTCAAATACATACCTGGGGGTAAATTAAAAAAAATAAATAACTTGACAAGTTACCATGTTCCTCAAAAGCATAGACATGCGCGTGGGACACTGCGTTGGTTTTGTTTCAGTGGTGGGTGAAGACGCAGACACAAGCGTGTCTCCATTGTCAGAACCCCATAGTGAAATCGAAACACAAAATTGGCCTTATGTCACGATAACCACCGATTCATATATCCTGCCAAAAAGTACAGCATCCTTAAACTAATCCCCACACCTCATTGCGCTCATGTGCGCTGATTACTTGAGAAAAGTCTGATGGTCGACATTTTCATTGTTTAGAACCATTGTTTGCCGGAACTGAAAACTTTCTGTGCCTGATTTATCCGGGTTCTCTATTTGGCGCTTGCGCGATATAAAAGAACGACACAAGAAAGAAAAATGCCCCAAGGGGCATAAAAGAAATATGGTTCCCTGGCTGACTGGCATAAAAGAACGATACTAGCTTGCACCACTTTGTTGATGTTTCATGAGGCACTGGAATAAACGTAAGTGTGTTCTGAGCTGTTTGATGCCGAACAGTAGATATTGAACCATATTCCCGGCGCTAACTCTTTTGAACCAACACCCAGCCGATAGCGAAACTTTCGTGAAAACCTACATATGCAGGCAACTGTTTCTTCTTTTCAACCTCACGATGGTAACTGTGCAGTCTTCGGTTAAGCACGATAATTCAACAAGGAGAGGAGTAAAGAGAATATTGCACTCTTTCAATATCTCCATGCCCTGTGTCTCAGGTTTCAAAACAGCACGCGCCGGGAATATGGTTCAATATCTACTGTTCGGCATCAAACAGCTCAGAACACACTTACGTTTATTCCAGTGCCTCATGAAACATCAACAAAGTGGTGCAAGCTAGTATCGTTCTTTTATGCCAGTCAGCCAGGGAACCATATTTCTTTTATGCCCCTTGGGGCATTTTTCTTTCTGAAAAAAAAAAACGTTGAATCTTGTTGGGAAACCTTGCGATCTTCTTTACGTTGTGGCTCCTGTAAAAAGTTAGGGCACCGTTGAAACACCTCAATTATGCATTCGGATGTATAATATTCGACGGAGGCACTGGTCGTCATCAATAACTTGGTGACGGAACTCTGCTCTGCTTATGCACAGATGTAACGTAGCGGTGTTTATTAGTTGGCACGTAGTGATGTTGTCAGGGTTGGGCAAAAAAAATTTTTTTTTGAAATTTTTTTTAAAATTTTTCGGAGAAACAAAACGTTCCAAAACGTTCAAAAATGTTTTTTGGGGTTATTTTTTGTCATTTTTTCTCAAGGGTCGAAAAATTTTCTTAACAAAATCACTTTTGGGGCATGTATTTGGTATCTAAGATGCCCCAAATGATGTTATTATACCTTCCCGTGATACATGTGACATAGTATGCATGTATTGGTCGCACAATGACCATATAAGAATTCATCAAATCAATCCTGATTTTCACGTTCAGTCACTCTTAACTACTGTGCTATTTGTGATTCTCACAAAACATTTTCATCTGAAAATAATCCAGCAGAGCACCCGCGTTGCTGCAGGTCTGAAACATTTAACTGACTGCATTCTTTGCATGTGATCGCGCAACGCAACGTCACTGCCCGGTAATTTTCCTGCTTCACGATTCAGGAAAAAAATTTGACCAATTCTTATAAAGTCATTGTGCGACCAATACCTACATTGTACTTCGATGTCATACCCCATCAGGTCGGTCATATACGACTGATTCAGCTACCCGACAAGTATTTCTGCAGCTTACTTCCTCAATTCTGTGTGGTTTATGAGTAAATCTTGCTTATTCGACCACAAACTGTTGTGTCTGATATTGGTCGCACAATGACCATATAAGAATTCATCAAATCAATCCTGATTTTCACGTTCAGTCAGTCTTAACCACTGTGCTATTTGTGATTCTCACAAAACATTTTCAGCTGAAAGTAATCTAGCAGATCAACCACGTTGCCGCAGGTCTGAAACATTCTCTTTACTACCATGCTTTGTGTGTGATCACGCAACGCAACGTCATTGCGCCGTCACTTACCCTCTTTACGATTCAGGAAAAAAATTTGACCAATTCTAATAAAGTCATTGTGCGACCAATACCACAGAGCAGCAATCATAGGTCCATATCAAGCACAGACTGTTGGATCACACCGAAATGACGTAAACACCCATCATAAGTGATGCAAACCAAGTCACAAAAGTGACTTGTCAATTAAAGTTGCATTTTTTCGCGTTTTTGCGCGTTTTTTAGGCAAATTTCGTAAAATTTCCCCGAATCTCAGACTTTTTAAAAAAAATTAAAAAAAATTTTTTTTTTAAAAAAACTCGTTTAAAAAATTTTTTTTCCAACCCTGGATGTTGTTACAGCCCAGTAATAAGATCACTTGGCAGGACTTTTTTGGAGGAAAATCTGCCAGAGGCGTTCGCACTGACGAGCCCTGACGCCTCGGTCTGTCTGCGAAAGCCGAGAAAATCAGACCAACATTACTGCACTCAGTGCATTGATCACATGATTCAAGAATATTCAGGTCAATTTTCCATTGATCTGACTACTTCGACCAGCCAAACGTTGGTATAATATCTACATAATACATAATATCTACAAACAACGTTACGAAGGTTAAAATCAGTAAAATATCGTCAATCGCAAACGCCCCATAATCAAAGGTCTTGTGATCCGATCACCAAGTATTGACACCCGTCAACTTCTTGTCGAATATGCGCGCAAATCTATTGAAACATCAGCCAACCAACCAGTCTGGCCTTCCCCTTCACATACGACGTGGTCGATGTTTGAGTTGGGTCGTCCTTCGGATGTAGCACTGCGATGCCACTGAACTCGCACTGCGAATCGGTCACGTGACGTAGACGACCACCGATCAGCACTGCGTCTTGGCCTTGCAAAATCAGGCAACAATCAGAGCATCCGACTTTTTATGGTGACGCAGGCAAACCATGTTTGAAACCATGTGAAAAATGTTTGAACTGTTTCCATTTTGCCCTCTTATAATCGCTGACTGAACAGTGAATAAGAGTTGGGCAAAAAACGTTTTTTTCAAAAAAGAAGTGAAAAGAGTTTCTTTTTAAGAAAAAACGCCGTCGTTTTTTTGCCCAACCCTGCAGTGAATAGTCTTTGTCCGTATGCGAGTGATGAAAACGACGTGCCTCACATGCAACTGGAATAGACAGTGCCCAGATTCATGATCGCCATCAAAATGCCTAAGGGCGCCCTTAGTCATAGTGGAAAATGGCAATGGAAATGCAAAAAATAATCTATGTCCAAGTTTTCCATTTCCATTTCCATTATGACTAAGGGCATATTGGAAAATGGAAAATGGAAATGAAACTGCAGCAGTCATGTTTTGACATGTGACAAAAACATTTTCTGTTCCACCCAATTCTCGGCAGCTGATTGGTCAGATTTCACACAGAAAATGTTTTGTTTCATTTCCATTTCCATTTTCCAGTATGCCCTTAGTCATAATGGAAATGGAAATGGAAAACTTGGACATAGAATATTTTTTGCATTTCCATTTCCATTTTCCTCTATGACTAAGGGCGCCCTAATTATACCCATCAGCGAAAATTATCCACGAGCACTAATTGCCACATCATCGCATTAATTTCTGCTGATGGATTACGGTACATTTATTTTCGTCAACCAAACGATTTTCCCATTTTGCCTGCAGGCACCAGGGTTGGGTAAAAAACTTTTTTTTTCAAAAAATCGTTTTTTAAAAAAAAACGTTTTTTTTAAAAAAAACGTTTTTTTAAAACGCCCAGATGACCAAAATATGCCCCCAAAAAAATTGGAAAACGCTCATGTTGGGAAGAAAACGTGGTTAAATGAAGTAATTCTATGTGTTCTGAGGCAAAATAAACGGGTTTCAACCATTTTCTAGCAAGTTGCTAAGATCCCATATCAGACCCGCATCGTGGGACCAACTTTGGCCGGGGTCATCACTGAAAGTCAAACTCCGTATATCGACGTATCTCGACAAAGTAACAATTGGTCGAAAATTTATTGAAAAAAATGGGACAAAAAATTGATTTTCCTTGATAATCAGGGTACTTTCCCTGAAAAATCAGGGAAAATCAAGGAAATTCAGGATTTAAAAAAACGAAAAACGACCCAGGCGTTTTTTAAAAAAACGTCGTTTTTTTTGCCCAACCCTGGCAGGCACCCGTAAATTTCCACAAGAAAGCGCCCAAAAAATTCCTGAAAAAGTAGCCTTGTGGTGTGTCCTAACCCGGTCCGGGCAAGGGTCGTTCCCGTTCGATCACATTCATGTCTTGTGCCAATATCTGTTGTCGCGTCGCGCTTCGTGTCACGCGTCTTTCTGCCGCCGCCCGCTGCTGCTTGTTCTTGTTGTCGGATCGGTCGGCTTCGGCCGAATGTCGCATCACGATGGTTTGCTGTTTGATTGGCTGATCTGGTGATGAATCGATAAACTGTCATAAAATGATCTCAAAAATGAATAATTTTAGATATGCCCACTTATATACGTTTGAGCCATGGTTGGGTGGTCACGCAATGAAACATCAGTGATAAATATTGTCGTGTCCTGAAACAGTTTCACGTTTTACTCCGTCGTTGAACAAAAATCTTGCAGTGTGCTTGACGAAACTTTCGGAGATCTAATTTCTGTCGAAGGCTGTATGCATAGATTATGTTCACTGCATGTACATACGCGAGAGTGCGTTCTTTTCCTATTGCGAAAAATAATGCTCAATTGTCACCAATTTGAGATAAATCTTTACTAAGACATACTGTATATTTATGCACGAGCGAACAAGATACAGTACCGAGACAGCAATCTTTGGGTGAATAATTGTATGCAAAACATTTACTGAATACATACAAATAAAAATCAAAACGCAAACAATAATTGAGTGTAAAAGGACCCTGCTCAGGGGGACAATTCTCCAAATTACCGGCATGTGAAGCACAGGGTGGTTAATTGAACACAGCGCTATTATTATATACTGGATTGTGAAACATCATCATGGACACGGGAAAACAACAGGGAATGCAGACCGACACGTTTTGTACGTTCAACTGCTGACATTTGCTACAATTGAGAAAAGAAAGACACGTGATGCAACAAATGGGCAAAGCAGACTTTTATGGGACAACCGGACAACGAACTTGATAAAAATGTATTATGGTAAAAAATGGGAATGCAAAGGGTTTAATTGGGTTAGCATGCCGAAAACAGGAACTTGGGAGAAATAAATATATCGTGAAATTAGAAATGTAAAGCTATACGAACGATGAATGACTTTTCAACGATAATGCAATTCAACAACCGAGAAAACTGAATAACTGAGCTTGCTGTATTTGTATAACGAAACTAAAAAAACTCAAATCGAAATTCGAAATTCTCTTGACAACAACAATTGAAAACCAACAAAATTTCATTTTTCACATTTATGCGGATCACTGGAAATACTGGAACGCACTGACGCTGAGCAGTTTTTCAACGAAAAGATCGTCGTCCAAAACGGCCACGTGCGCGGCACGACCCAACACCTGGAACGCAAAGTAGTCGATTTTGTGCGAATTTACGCATAATGCACCAAGGTCAGGTGGTTCGAACTCTTGATCGGATAATAGGGTCCGGCTTCGTCACGCAACTTTGTTTGAATCTTGGAGAACTCAAGAGAGTTGTGCGGATTCCAGAACTTTCGACCAGCGTCGAAGTTGGTGAAAAAAAAACGTTCACGCACGACGAAAACAGCAGCACCGGCAAAGCTCGAAACATCTTGCAACAACAACAGTCACGTGACCGAGGCACACACGATTGCCCACCTTGGTATCACCACCAATTGTGAACCGTGCAGCACATTTGTGGTTGCCCGTTTCGACCTGCTTTTACAGACGGGGCGGTGCACCAGGCCATCGTCAGTGCGAAGGCACCAGATGGCCACGAGACCCCAAAACACATCCGTGCGAATGAAACTATAGTCCCATTTCGCCAACCAACCTGATGAGTACGTGACACACCGGCGAGTCCGTGGAAGGCCGTGTAACGCACCAGATTCGTGTGTCGTTGTGGCGACGCCAGTGAACACAACAGATTCGTCACCATTTCGCCGTACACAACACCTGTGAATTGGGCACAACATTGCACTATTTGTCTTCTTGGTAACTGGTATGCCAACGGTGGACCAAGTCATCGTCGCGGAGTAAAGGCAAATGCTTTGCGCAGAATTAAGCCTCCATGAGGGATTTGTATCAACAACACGATTGCTGGTGACTGTAATCGGCGTAGGTGCCTGTTACCCGCAACGATTCGTGCTTAACATTGACTCTTCTTGTAACGGATGGAAGTCTGGGTTGACCCACGCACGACCAGGTTTTGATATTTCTCCGTCCGCTGGGTGTTGATCTCAGAGCTCAGGTCCCACACATCAACCATTCTTGTACCAAACACCGCTCACCGAAATCCGAACTGTCTTTCTGCGCGGCTTTGCACGGTTGTATGAGCGCAGAATGACACGGAACGTACAGATCTTGGGACGAACCGACCAGCAACACGTGACGAAAGTGCGATAGTGCTGCAAGACGGGGGAACAAACCGGCTGTGGATTCAGATAACTATGACATTTCCAGTGAACTACTAGACCTTCGTGTGATAAAAACGTATTTTCGTGATACAGTCTACCCTCACAACAATAGCGTTCACTATATTTGGTTGTAGATACGATGACGACATTAAACGGTAAACCAGCACCAATCAGTCACTATGATGTGGTGTCACACGACAACACCGGTCACTAGAGGGGGTAGACGGCATTTTTCAAATTTCCTGATCTTAAGACTCACCACCGTTTTTGCTCAACCGATACAGGAAACAATCCCGGATGTCTTCGATGGGTTTATCGCGCATCGACAGTTGCTCGAGACTCAACGACCGTTTCCACCATTGCATCAGCGACAGACCTGCGAACAATAATTACAGTAGTTTATCTGGCAGCTCGCGTTGAGAAAGTTTGTTGAAACCGACATCAAACTTGGGAATCGGTCGGATCCGCCCCTTGACTTCTTTGCTTCAACAACCGACCAGCGTAAACGCTGTTCCCAAACAGCAAACACAGTGCTGTTACGTTCACCAATCAAGTCTAGTGGCATTCACCGTCTTCGCGATATTCTTCATACAGAAAGCCACGGTGGCCAAAACCGGAATAATCACCAAATTTAACAAAAAATTTCAAACAAATAAATCCCACCTAACCGAGATTAGCAGTTCGTTGATTGTAGAGCAGTCCGCAATGCGGGCCATTCAACGACAGAAAACAATGGAAATGCTCGCGCAACGCGCTCAAACGATCGGAGACCACGGCCGCACGCACGACCAGTGCACCCATCGAGTGCGCTATGAAACTGAAACGAATGAGTCGGTGGATATGTTTATTACTGTATATCGATCTCATACTGTGGGTTGAAGCATGAACTTTCTCATTAACTGGCCCGAGACGTTGCGCGCTCAAACGTCAGCCACCAGCTGAGTGAAAGCACGCACTCTGCAGCTGTGCGGTGCTGGCTCACAGTATTCCCTAAAACACATTCGTCGAGAGCGTTCCATATCCGGTTTTATTTCCCATCACTAGGGGAGCTGTACTTTAGGAGGGAGCACTACTTTTCGGGGCTCAATTTTAGGGAACAGGTATCACATGTTTGTGCATGCACTCTGTTTATATGTCAAGACAGCTCGCGCCGGGTGGTGGTTTCCGGTTGGGTTCGGTCTTGGGCAAAGACTCATTATGGGTTGGTTCAATCCTAAGCGAGAACGTGGGTCTACTGTAATCTTAAAGCTAAATGTAAGCCCAAGCCTAAACACAACTCTGGGCCCAGACCCAGACCACCATCCAACGCGAACAGTGAGAGTGGGAGTACCCATAATGCAACTGAAAACGAAAAAAATACAAAATCTCCAAATGTGCACCAACGATATTTTCGTGGGCGCCACCTCACTGGCAACATGTGCGAGCAATTCGTCGACCAGATTGTTCGACATCGTCTCAAAGCCAGCGAACGTATTCTCGTGGTTACTCTCCGACATGAGGAACTGCAGTTGACTCGCTTCGGCGCCGAAACACAAACGCACAAAGTTCTGGTAGGGTCGTAGGTCATCGCGACTGCCGTCCAAACCGTGCACACATACCTAGGGGGAGGATTCGGATTCAAGTTTGGGTGGATCAGGATTTTTTGCCACTATTAGTGGCTCATTGAACTACTGAAATTTTTAGTGAGCCTAGGGTTAGAGAGATGTCGGGTGTCGGCTGTCGGGTGCCAAAAAAGTGTAGGTGTCGGGTGTCGGGTACCCCCAGATGTCGGGTGTCGGGTTTTTTTGGACCCGACACCCGACACTTACGGTTCAAGACATCAGTTTTGCTGAGAGAAGAATTTTGAGAGAAAATTTTCTTCGGACCAAATGTTTCCGAAGACGCAGAATGTGACATTTTGGTGTTTATTTCGTGTGAAAATACTTGACTTCAGTAACCTGAGCCAAAAAATTGCACTAATGATGCAAATGAGCAAAAATTTGCCTGTTTTTGCTCCAAAAACAGGTGTCGGGTGTCGGGTTTTTTTTCAAAAACTAGATGTCGGGTGTCGGGTTTTTTTTTTGCAACTGTCGGGTGTCGGCTTTTTTTCTCAGATGTCGGGTGTCGGGTACTTCCAGATGTCGGGTGTCGGCTGTCGGGTGTCGGGTACCCCCCGACCTCTAACCCAAAGTGAGCCACAAGATTTTGGCAAATGAGACATCAATGGGCGACTGGCCCCTTTTGAAAAAACCCTAGGGTGGATAAATGTGAATACGCGGTGCGACTAGATACAAACATTTCTGTAACCTGCCAACTAAACTGGAGTAGTCCTCACGTTCGTAAATAGTTGGTCCGGGGACGGGCTAATGGTACTGTCGTCAAATCAAATGGTCACATAATCAACCAATAATGCATGAGCCCCAAATGAACGCCAGATATAATACATGCGATTTGATGACTTGCTTTGGCTACATCAGCATTACAAGCCTGGGGATGGGGAGACAACATGAGCAGAACTAATGCGTTCACACGATGCCAAATATAATTTCGCTCCCACTGACCAGACATTGACCATAAGCATGTTGTATTTCCAACTTTTGGATTACAAAATGTTTTACTCGCCCTTCGTATGACAGTGTGCACACCACATGTGCAATCAAAAACGATTGTCGATCAAGCGACGAGACGGAACAGAGGCAAACCAATAGGAAACAGCACAGTCGTGACTGTGGGGTAAACTTGGTGTCGGTGTCGTGCCCGCTCAATGGTGTAGCTGGGGGGAGGTCCCCCTAGGTACAGTAGGTGGGTAGGTCGACGCTCGATCCTGGTACAGTAGGTAGGTCGCGGCCCCCCCCCACCGGTCTGGTACAACAGGCTGCGATTTTTAGCCAAAATCGGTATTTTACTATTTTTCAAGCGAAATTAGAGTTTTAGAATAAATTTTAATCAACATTCAAGCATAAAAACTTTGTTCCCCCTAGCTCGGCCGGTGCAGTAGGTAGGTTGCCGCCCAACACTTCTGGTGGTACATGCGGCTGCCGCCCCGCCTGGGTAGATACACCACTGATGCCCACTCAGTGGTGCGTTATCAGACAGAATGGTGTGGTGTCTAAACGACCATAAACGGAAAAAACAATGCAACAACCAACAATCAAATGCACATCGCCAGCCACATCGATCGACGGCGTCTTGGAACTCTCGCGACTGCTCGACTCGGTCGACGGCGACTTGGCTCGGTCGTTGAAACATCGATCCAACAAGTACGCGCTCGAATTAGCTGCCAGACTGTTGAAATCACTGCAACTAATACAGGCTGGCCACATTGTCGCAAAACAGACATTGTTGGATCTTAGATCGAGCCACGTCAACTTTCTGTAAAAGTATGCAACAGTCACTGACGAACAACTTTTACGCTGCCGGGGGACAAAATCAGTGCGCCAATTCTACCACAGCACGCAGTCTAAGAAAGTGACAGCACTCCGCCCTCGGCCGTCGTCAAAAAAAAACAGCACCCACGTCTGTCCAAAGTTGCCATGAGAATCATTTTTTGCCTAAAACCCGCACACCTGCACAAATGTCCGGCGTATCCAATTCGAGCGAGTTTCTCTTTGAACATTTCCTTATTCCTCACGAATTCCAGCACATAATCGTCAACGGTCGCTGTCAACAATATCGGACCCGGTGACGAGCTGCAAAGAGCAATATCATTTTTTGCATTTCAGATACATAAAAACTCTGGATCTTTATAAAGAGATAGAGTACAAATTTCGACCAGCGTGAAACCTGGACTCTTACAGGAAATTTTTACGCTGGTCGTCGAAATTAGAGCTCACACCCAATCAAAAAACACTGCTCCAAATAACAGAATCAAAATATTGCAGTTTACAGACCGATTCGACTCGATTTCAGAAGCATCATAATCCTCCGCTTTATTATTGTTGTCGACGTCGGCGTTCTTTTCCTCCCCAACTGTGGCGGAGGTTGACGATTGTCTGTCGCCGTTCCGGTCGTGGGTCACTGTTGTCGTGACATTGGTCAGAATCACCATACTGTCATCGGCGGAGACTGAAATTTGATGACACTGCTTGAAGCAAAACCGATTTGTGCGTCGAATCTTTAGGATGGGTTCGGCTTAAATTTATTTCGTACACCGGCACGCCAGACTTTGTGACCTCATCGGAGCTGCGTCTCTCGCGTGCCTTTTTTGAAACCAGGCTTGGTTTCGATATAAGTGATGTGCATGGTACCGATTTTCGTTTCGACCAACGTAAAATTTATTCCTATTTCAGCTGAAGTGCACGATTGGCAGATATCAAGGTCCCTTACTTCGTCTTGTCGGCGTAATTCCGTCCCATCACACGTAGTGAGACAAATTCATGCCCCACTGCCTGATCATGGACGAACGATTCCGAGGCTGAATTATCACAGCAGCAAAACCTGCCGGTCACACCTTTCTTGTTCGTCGCCGTCTCGTCATTGATGTTGATGCTGTGTTTCTTCGAGTGCAGCTGCGGCAACCGCGGTCTCCATCGTCTCCATGCCGCCTTCTTGCGTCCTTTCGTGCCCCCGTCACCGCGAGTTGTTGTGTTGGACACATTCTGTTCACTTTCTGTCACACTGCTCGCGTTCGACGACAATAATGGGCTGCCACCAAAGTCGGCGTATGCCTGTGAATTAATGGATTTGTCCAATCTTTGGCACATGGATAAAATTTCACACTCTATGACAGCGGGCAAATAAATTTTTGTCAGTTTTTTTACGGTTCTGCACGCATAAGCAATGCGCATACGCATAAACGTGCCGCATTGCCAATTTTTCTGTGTCATGCGTAATAATTATAAACTATAGTGGCTATAAACTAATACCAGACAGCCGGCTCAGACAGTGAGCCAAATGCTACATATATATCCGCAACAGCAGGTGCTGTGCCACAACAACATCGACAAAACGGCGTTACCAAACTAAACGTGTCCTAAGTGTCCTAACTTGGTCACGCACGAAACGTTGAGAGTAAAACAGTTGTGTGGTAAGTTGGTCGAAAAGACTCAATTTCTACAAAATAACCACAAACCACTTCCACAAGAGCATCGGGTGTATGCAACCACTACCAAACTAAAACATCAAGTTGATATTACAGCGTACGCCACTTACCACCGCATTGGTCCCATCGCCACAGTCGCCATGCGCTCCAAACACGATGGGCGCCTCATTCGACAACAACAAATGCACGCCATTCAGATCGGACTCCGAGCTGGACCGATTCAGCACAACGGCATCCACATACGCCGCACACGAATCGATGGTGAGATCATCGGGACACAAATTCGGCTGCGATTGCGACAGACGCCGAATGGCGTTAAGCTCCAGCATTTCGGTCGTGTACACGCCTGAAATTCGGTGGTGTCGTTGGGGGGGGGGTGACACCCTGGTACGGGGTATGGGAAATCGGCCGGGATGGGGTATGGGAAATTTTTCCACTTTTGAACAAACACCCCTAAGAAATGACTTTTTGACCCCGAGAAGTACCAAAATTGACCTTTTTCGCCTAAAATTGTCAAAAATCGCTTGCTGCTGCAAGAAAACTCTGTTTTAGGCACTTTTAGACCACTTTTTGAAGATTTGTTTGGTCATTTTTTCAGAAACTCCCCTCGGGTATGGGAAATTTTTCAGTTTTTGGAGAAACCCCCCTGGTATGGGAAATTTTTAATTTTTGTGGGTATGTATGGGAAATTCCCCGAAAATTGGGCCGGGTATGGGAAAATTTAGATTTCTCAACGACACCACTGCTGAAGTTCACAGTTTAAATTGTCAGGCTCCGAAAATTTCAACTTAGTATTTCCAGTTTGGCTTTGGGGTTAGGTGTTCGCTGACTCGATTATGCGTGCGCTTGTAGCAAGTCTTCGCTAGGCCAATACAGGTGTAAGCAGAACACAAAACTGACAAAAATCACCACCACCACCGCCAGCTGACATAAAAATAGTCTCGAGGATTTACCAATAACCGAGGTTTTTTATTTCAAATAAAACTAGCTCACATACCCAACCCGCCACTGCGCTTGGGCGTTTTAGGTGTGCCAAAAAGGCGTTCCTGCGCAAACTACGCTCTGAAGTGCTAACACCTCTGACCCCGGATTCTAATTTCTAGTTGCACTGGCGCCAAAACTGTTGTCGTCACAGTGCAACAAACTGAAGAACAAGTCATCACCTTTAGTCCCACAGTCCGTTTGCCCGATTGATGCCTCCGAGAGCGACGTTGCCACCGACTCCGAGTGTGCCACATCCAATCTATCGCCGTGTTGTGAAACATCTGCCGATGACGTCACCGAGTCCTTCTTCGTATTCGTTATCGTATCATTCAACCCATTCTCAACCGCTATTGCGGGCAGTGTTGGGGTGCATTTGGATTCAGTGGCCGGAAGGACACAACTGCCTGAGACAATTTCTGGCAATATTTAGGTGTGATGATCAGTCAAACTGCAATACTATGAAGGTGACTGCGGTCCGGCACCTTGCATGAGGACTGGCTTTAGGCCTCATTCCCGACAAAGTAATGTTGATGTGAGCGTATTTTCGGGAATTCCGACCAGCAGTACAACTTGTTTCCAGATCCCCATCCCCATGAACAACGTCCACGCTGGTCGCATTTGCACCAGCAAGAGGCGACATCCGAACCGGACAAGTGTGCAAGCAAAGTGCGTTGCCGGAAGCCCATTGGTTCTTTTTCAAAACTGCACGCACCACTTTCCTTCCTGACATTCGGCGCATTTGTGTGAGCCAGATCGAGACAGAATGTGTTCTTCAGATTTCGGAGATTTCGCTCGGGCGTGTGACTATTGCCGCGACCGGAGGTAGACGACGTCGTACGACCAACTGGAATGCAAACATTTCAAGGCAATTTTTTCATCAATTATGGTGCGTTTAATTTAGCCTAAAAAGATATCATAAGCACATTGGACTGGACCATATCAACATTTGCCGAGCGAGAACGCTGCATTCTCAGGTGTGGCGTGGAATCAATATAGATGTTTGCAGCGACAAAGTTGACGCAAGAATTTTGGACCAGCGTAAAAGTTCTTGAGGAGCGGCGGATTAACTAACGCACTGGTCGGAATTACAAAACAAGTGCCAGATATTGCCAAACTTCGCTTCCATCTGCGGATCGGATGCAATATCCGCGTCGGGGAAACTCTGATCAGCCTCCCGCATTCAGATTCAGAAACTATTGTTCTGTTTGTTGAAAGCATCCATAGTTTTTTGGACACTTTCAGGTTGCAGTTTGCACCTAAAACTTCAGATTGGCATCTAAAAATTACGGGGTGAGTAGCACCTACCATTTCCACAGAAAACGAAATATCAGGTTCAAGTTGCACCCAGAATGCGGGCGCTGAGATGCAACATGTATCCATAAATTTTGAGGCAAAACCATGAACCGATCCCTTTCATACCTGGATAGTGCGCAGACGATCTGAGTGAGTTTGCACAGAATTTCTCCTCAAAAATGATCGGAAACGAATCGGAATTGCCGTCGGTGTCCGGGCAAGCCAACGGCAATTGTGGTATAGTCGTGTAATAGGACGAACGTTTGAGCAAATCGACGATACGTGCGGCCATCGAAAATGACTGACTGGAAATGGAACGTTTTTTTAAATTCAATATGGTGATTTATTTGAGACAAATAATTTGGCGCCTGAATTGACGAACGGACCAGTTATTGCCGGTGTAGCTGGTGGCCAACAAGCTCTGGATGGTGTCCTCAACGCGAAAAAATGCCTCGCCGAATCGTTTTACCTAAACATCAAATCATGCAAAATAATTAATTTACAATACGAAAAAGTGGAGCTCGATGGTACATCTATAACTAACTACCGGGGGTTAATGCCAAATAAGTCCCCTGGGTGCTTAATTGGGGCACGCGTTGGATTTGAGATTTTAAAATAAAAATTTTCCGAATAAGCCCCCAGTGGGAAACTATTCGGAGGGGGGACTTATTTGGCGTTCTCCATCTCCGGTAAGAATCACTATCAGAAACTCGCTATCTTGTGCGATGACAATGCCGCATTGAAACATCAGCCCACCAGCTGCGCGCGTGCGACAAACAAAAAAAAACAACGAAAACGATATCTCATATTACCCGCATATTATGATGATCCATGGCCAGCGACTTTTGTACGGCAGCACAGCCCCTGTACAGCTCGATGAACTGAATCCACAACACCGATAATTCCTGTGACAAAAGTTGACGATCCTGATCGAGAGCCTGCCACAAATCTGGCTCATCGTCAATACGACGGCACAAAGCGTCCAATTTGGAGGACGTATCGACCATTTCTGCAACATGAACGGCCGATGTCTAATCTGGTGGGTGATCGATCATCGGACTGGTTATGTCTTATTTTTTTGCTTTGAGATTTCGAGATTCGCTGAAGCCACTGATTTCAATTGGTCCCAGTGTAGTTCCTTGGCTCCCCCCTCGTGTACGTTACGCTATCTCCCACTCAGGTGGTTGGTACACTATCGCCCTATCTCCCCCTCCGGGTACACTATCTCCCCCAATTTTTGCCCAAAACGCATTTTTAGGCCTAAAATGGACGTTTTTAGGCCTAAAATGTGTGATTTTTAGGTCAATGTCAGAAATCGCCAGAAGACCCAAAGGGGCAAAATAGGTCAAAATTGTCACCTCAACGTGACTTTTTGCTCAATTTCGGTCTTCCCCCTTCCCCCTCGGGGGTACACTATCTCCCCTCCGAAAAAACGGGGGGGGGGGGTCCGCTATCTCCCCCTCCGGACCAGGAAGACAAGCGTTCTCAGCGGAGACAAGACAGCTAGTGAGCAACTTTCACGCTGGTTGAGATAAATGGTGCGAGATAAAAACAGTGAAAATCCATATTTTAAGCCCCGTGGCCAAGTTAGAATTCGTCTTCATTGATTGCTTCTTGTAATTATGCTTCTATTATTCTTATTCTATTATATTGCTTCTTCCTGTAATTATGCTTCTTGTAATTATGCTTCACTTAACGTTATTATCTATGTATTATTGAGTTGGTGCCGACGCAATGAACTAACATTGCTTCTTCCTATGACCATCTTTGGCCACCGCAAAAAGCGGCAATCTTTCCGAACACACATTTATTTCGCATTGTGTACGAACATACAAACGCGAATAAATCACTTATTGTTTGATTCAAAAATGGTGACTAACGTATACGAACAGGCACCGGCAACAAATTGGACCAGGTTTTGATGCGCAATTGTAAGGCTTCGTACGCTTGCAGCAGCAGCGTGCAGCACAAGCGATGATATGTACGTTGTTTGTCGGTGATCTTCTGCAGAAAAATATTGAATTTCAAAAGTCTGCTTTTCTAAAGAACACGAAACGAGGAAAAAACGAGAATTGAAAGTAATATAACGCACAGATGACGATTGCAAATGAGGTTGTAGCGATTGTAATTTGGAAAGACTAGGCGACGACAGATCTGATTTCCTGAAAGAAAAACATTTTTCCAAAGTTTATTTGCATCTTTTTATTCAAAAACCAAATTTACTTGTTCGATTTGAGCACAAGTTCGACGAGCGACGCGTGAATCGTTAATGAGATGGCTGCGAAATGATAGAAATCGAACAAGATGGGTCGATGATAATGCAGACCACGGGATAGGGATAGGCAGATCAGAAAGCTGCGACTTGATATGCACCGGAAGCCGGATAGAACGTCACTGAAAAAGAAATTTTGTATTCAAATAAATTTCTCCCCAACAAAAAGTGTGACCTGGAGACTCACTCGCTCATCGAAAATCGATCTTTTTCCAGAAACCATAATTCGATTGTGACGCTGAATTCAAGCCAATCGGGCAGCTGCAAATTAATGCACAAGTCAAACCTCCTTTATCAGTGACCGTATACGTCTTTACACTGAAACTCGCAATCCTCTGTTGAACGATATGTTTTTTTGATTTGAACGATAATCATGCCAGGGTGCGTCAGGTGCAGGTGTTTGGGTATTCTTGCCCCATCCAGAACTTTTCTTCCCAAATGTATCATCAACGTCAACCATTCGACCAACCGCTCGAAGCTTTGGTCGATATTCTACAAGGTGACCCAAGATAACTGTTCCAGAGAGATGTGAAACAACGAACTTTATCGATCCTGGTCGGCAGCTGGACAAAGAAATTCACACGATCATCCAATTCGACAGTTTCGTGCGCAAACATAATTTCCACCGTTTTGCTCACCGCCTGACCGTCAACCACGCTCGCCGGGAAAAGCTGTGCCGCTACAAAGTATTATAAATAAGTTTACATTTGTGTATTGATATTTTTACTTAGCTGTTTTTTATAACAACCCAACAAACGAAAACAATCTCTTGCTTTTGTTTGCTTTTTCAAAAAAAATATATTTAGTGGAAAAAATGTTTTTCTCGGATACCGTAAAAACCTGAATACAGCCCCCGTAATACAGCCCCTGACATTTTTTGTGATACCCGGGAAAATATCGATTCGCTATTTGGCCTCCGGATGAAAACGCTTTTGTTTTTTTTGGAAATTTTTCCGTTTTGTTTGCTGCGGAAAAACCGGTTTATTTGAAGAAAAAAACGAAGCAAAAAAAAAAACATTTACGATGCATAAATTTCAAGCAAGGTGTGTCAGAGTGATTTGAAACTGTTGTGAAGCACAGTGGATTTACGAAGGTACAAAGTAATTTTAAACGGTCGTGTAGTACAGTGAAAACAGTGTAGTTCCTGGGGGAGGGGGGTCCCAAGTAATTTTAAACGGTCGTGTAGTACAGTGGAAACAGTGTAGTTCCTGGGGGAGGGGTTCCCCCCCCCCCGGGTACGCTATCCCCCCCTCAGGTGGTACACTATCCCCCTCCGGGTACACTATCTCCCCCAATTTTTGCTTAAAATAGGCATTTTTAGGCCTAAAATGGGCATTTTTAGGCTAAAAATGTGTGATTTTTAGGCCAATGTTCTCAAAAGTCGCCAAAATACCCTCTTCATGAAGAATTTTTTCCAAAAAGGTTAAAAAACAGGCCAAATTTTCTACCTCAAAAAGTGACTTTTTCCTGAATTTGGGTCTTCCCCCCTCCCCCTCGAGGGTACACTATCTCCCCCTCCGAAAAAAACGGAGGGTCCGCTATCTCCCCCTCCGGATCAGGAACTACACTGAGTGGAAAGACACTATATGTTATAGGCAATCTAGCCGCTGATGTCACCGCCGCGAAATCTACAGTATACCAGAGGCTGAGATGTTCCACCGCTTCTCGACTTAAACATGAAGCGATATTTACGTAGTTCGATGTTTCAGGCTGCTTTTCAGCCACGCGGCTGAGCTGAGTGCTCTATACTCAGCTCTAGAGGTACAATTTTACAACACAGGGAATTTTTCTGTGGGCCACAGTTTGAGATAGAGTTGCTCCACTAATTTCGACCAGCGTAAAAGATGTTCATTAGCTGTAGAGGAATAACTTTTACGCTGATCAAAATTAGTGGAGCAACTCTATCTCAAGCTGTGGCCCAAAGAAAAACTCCCTGTGTTATAAAATTGTACCTCTTTAGAGCCATTCGGCTCACACAGTACTCAGCTGCGTGGCATGAAACAGCATGAAACATTGAACTAAAGAAAAATCGCTTCGTGTATAAGTCGAAAAAACGGTGTAATGGCTCAGACTTTGGTATACTGTAGATTTCGCGGCGGTGACATCAGCGGCTGGATTGCCTTTATCAAAACTGTTCAAAACGCTCACATTCTACTGATTTCAAACACCAAACAGCACTTTCGCACTTCAAGAATGTACTTCAAGAATGTCGAAAAATTAGGGGGTAATGCATTCGTTTTTTGATAAAAAATTGGAGAAAACGTCGGCTTTTTTCACGGAAATTTATTTTCGGGTGGACCAGGGCAGTGATGTAGTTGGTCCGAGCAAGAAAGCTAGCTAGCTAGCCGGGTACCCCGATTTGGGGGGTATGGTCCAGAAGTCAAAAACAGCTGTATAAAAATTGGTCGAAATTATGCTAAAATAAGCCTTAAAATGCGTATTTTTGTGCACGTGTGAGAAAATTTGACCATTTTGGCCCATAAAATGGTCATTTTGGCACTAAAATCAACACTTTTTTTTACTTGGTGACCGGAGCAAGAAAGCTAGCTAGCCAGTTTGGGGGGTATGGGTTTCGGAGCAAGAAAGCTACCTAGCAGTTGGGGGGGGTAATACCCCCCCCCAACCACATCACTGGACCAGGGCTTCTTTCGCGAAAAACCGGTTCTTTCCGTTCGCAACTATGTACAGTACAACAAACCTGACGAGCGAAGAAGATGAATGTCAACTTTAGCATTGTGCGCTAGTTTGGATGGCGCTTTCAGCGACGTTCGGACATGGTAATACCTAAAAATAGGAAAGAATTTGCCTTGGGTTCAACCAGTCTTCGAGCAGAGGTAGCAATCGGGCCGGCACCGAGCTCGGGACGGGGACCCAGCCGCCGGCCCGAACCAAAAACCCAAAATCGCGGCCGGGGCCCGAGCTCGGGCCGGCCCGATTGCGTGCGACCTCTGCTATGGACCCTTGCTTTTGCCCCTTTTTAAACGATTTTGTTTTGTATTGTAACATAATTTCGAACCATCAAGAAACTTTTTCGTTAAACTCAGACCAAAAACACGTTTTTCTTGGAAATATAAATTACCGGCAATTTTTTCAGTACATAATTCATGTTGGAAATCTATCGGGGCTTTTTACCAGAAAAAGCGGTTGTTTCCAAGTGTGCAAAGTGCAATATAATCAAACCAACCCCCTTGAAAACAGATCAATGTTGTGGAAATGCGCAAGATCCAACGCAAACTCGATCTTCGGCACCAATTCTAGCAGCATTTTGTGTGCGACCACGACATACAAAATCGGCGGAGTGACTGCTTGCGTGCGAGGGGCGCTGAGTCGATTCGATTTCGCAGCGCTTCGTTGCAGATGAGCTGGAGAATCTGCTGACCCCTAAAAAAGATTGAGAAAATTTCGTGAGCGTGCTTGTGGCGCTGTTCGTTCAGTCCCATCTCCCATCCCATCTTTGACGAAGCAGCAGTTGCACAACGGGACACCAGAGAATAGGATCCGGCCGGCCCGGGCCGGGATTTTGGACTTTTGGACAGAGGTCGCAATCGGCCGGCCCGGCCCGAGCCGAGCCCCCAAATCTCCGGCCCGGCCCGAACCCCAAAATCTCCGGCCCGGCCCGAATTTTTGGCTCAGATTTTAACCCAATTTTTGTCATAATTTTTGAGCTTTTTTGAGCCTATTTTTTGGTTGAAAATTCATTGTTTTCCAATGAAAAAGTCGTCAGATAGACAATACCAATGGCGTCGCAGGGGGGTGGAGGTTCCCCTAGGTACAGTAGGTAAGTAGATTGACGCTCCATCTTGGTACATACAGTAGTTAGGTCGCCGGCCGGCGGCTGGTGCAGTAAGTTGCGATTTTTGGCTCAAAATGGTATAAAATCGGTATACACTCCAATTATTTTTCACTCCAAATAGGCGAAAAATCGCCAGCGTTTTAGAGTACATTTTCATCAATATTTAGACTTAAAAATTTTTGTTCCCCCCCTAGCAAGGCCGATACAGTAGGTAGGTTGCCGCCCCACAATTTTGGTGGTACAGTACCGTAAAAACCTAAATAGAAGGGGGGCTCTATTAATTCACTGACCCCATTTTGGGGGCTCTATTACGGGGGGGCTCTATTCCGGGGGGCAGTGTAGTTCCTGGGGGGGGAGGGGGGTCCCCCCCTCGGGTAGGCTATCTCCCCTTCGCGGGTGGTACACTATCCCCCTATCTCCCCCTCCGGGTACACTATCTCCCCCAATTTTTGCCTAAAATGGCCATTTTTAGGCCTAAAATGGGCATTTTTATGCCTAAAATGTGTGATTTTCAGGTCAATGTTCCCCAAAAGTCGCCAAAATACCCTTTTTATGAAGAATTTTTTCCAAAAAGGGGCAAAAATAGGACTTTTTCCCGAATTTGGGTCTCCCCCCCAGTGTAGTACTTGGTCAGGGTGTTGACGATAGATAGATTGGGACCCGAAATGTGTTGACGATAGATAGATGACCCAAGTCCGAAATCTGGGGGGGGGGGTCGACCCAAACTTGTTGACGATAGATAGATGGTGGGGGGGGGGTCGCCAAAAATCAAGGTATAGTATAGTGCATTAAGTAGGTAATAATGTGTAAATATTAATGAAAATGTATATAGATGTACTAAATCCGCGCGTAGCGCGCGATTTTTTGCCTATTTGTGGTGAAAAATACCGATTTTGAGCCATTTTGAGTCAAAAATGTCAATTTTGGGTTCGAAATGTGTTGACGATAGATAGATTGCTCCCAAAATTTGTTGACGATAGATAGATTTGCCCATATGTGTTGACGATAGATAGATGAAATCAAAAAGTGTTGACGATAGATAGATGAATTGGGGGGGCCCCCCCCGCCACCCCCCCCCCCCCCAAGTACTACCCTGCCCCCCCCCCCATACCCCCCTCGGGGGTACACTATCTCCCCCTCCGAAAAAAACGGGGGGTCCGCTATCTCCCCCTCCGGACCAGGAACTACACTGCCGTGGGGCCTCTATTAATTCACTGACCCGAACCTGAAAAATTGTTCCCAGAAATACCCCTAAAAAGGGGTTTGAAAGCATGTTTTTCGCTTGTAATCGCATTTATTCGTGTCTATTCGTCGATAAGAGGCTTATTATGTGCTCTGAACGAACAACAAACGTGCATAAATGTACCTGTGCACCACTAGCCTTAATACACTACGGTATAGGGGATGTTACTTAGGGGGGGGGGCTCTCGTCCGGGGGGCTCTATTAATTCACTGACCCCTTTTGGGGGGGGGGGCTGGATTACGGGGGGGCTCTATTCCGGGGGGGGCTGTATTTAGGTTTTTATGGTAGGTTGCCGCCCAGTCTAGTTCCTGGGGGGCCCTAATCCAGAAAAACCCAATACCGTAAAAACCTACCGTATTGTCGGAAATGGACCCCCCCATTAAATGACCCCCCCATTAATTGAACCCCCCTACCTGGCTCGAAATCAAAAATAGAACCCCCCCCATTAATTGACCCCCCCCCTTAATAGAACCCCACCCCCAACCTTCACCGTACCACAGATTAGTGGTATGGTAGGGCTGTGTTGTTGTGTCAAACGTTGTTTAAGCTTGTGTACACAACAGAATACAGCTTTTTAAGCATAATTGCCGCTGTTGAAGTTAGAAAATACCGAAAACAAGCCATTTTTATGGGCACTATTAACAATGATTTTTTTCGTCGGGGGGGCCAAATGAAAAATATAACCCCCCCAATAATTGACCCCCCCATAAATTGAACCCCCCCAAAATGACCCCAGTGAAAAAATAGACCCCCCGGGTTCTATTTCCGACAATACGGTAAATAGAAGGGGGCTCTATTAATTCACTGACCCCATTTCGGGGGGGCTCTATTACGGGGGGGGGGCTCTATTCCGGGGGGCCTCTATTAATTCACTGACCCGAACCTGAAAAATTGTTCCCAGAAATACCCTCCAAAAACCCCTAAAAAGGGGTTTGAATTATAGTATAGTGCATTAAGTAGGTAATAATGTGTAAATATTAATGAAAATGTGTATAGATGTATAGTCCGTCCACCAGCTCATGGCACTTTGTGTTGCTGCTGGCCGGCTTGTTCCCTTCCTCCACGTTCTAATGAAAGAGAAATTGAGCGTGAGCGATATTGCAAAAAAAACTTAAAAAATAAGAAAATGTGTCAAAACGATTGAATTCGATCAAATTTAAAATTAAATCAAATTAAAATCGATAAAACACGTCGATTTCATAAAAACAGCAATTTAGGAGCAAAAATAATAGAGGAGATAGAAATCTTTAAGAAAACATCGGTGCCTGATTCGCAAAGGAAACAATTATCCGTGTCAATTTCAAACTTGCAATTATTTCTTTGGCGTTCTGGTTCATTATCAGTGTATCTCTGTCGGAATGTTGAAGGTATTGATCTGGGTTTGTTGAAAAAAGTGGCACCCCCACTTTTCGTACCAGACGGACACCAAAAAACACCCCCAGCCCCATCTTGGCTTTGGCACCTACCTAGAAATACCCACCGCCCCCCCTCAAGTTGGCACCCCCCCCCGCCCCGCGCTAGTATCTAAAGGCTAACCAGCCGTGCGTTGCACTCTTAGACCATACATACCGTATCACCCTGAATACTTACACACCTGTTACTGTAGCCACGTCCAGTGTTGGAGGTGGGGATTTTGGGGGGCAGCCCCCCCCAGTAGAGTAGGTATCCCCCCTCGCCTGGGTAACAGTAGGTATCCCCCCGATGCTTGGCATCGTTACAGTAGGTATCCCCCCCCATTTTCACCCCGGTAAAGGAGGTATCCCCCCCCCCGATTTTGCCCCAAAAGTGCCAATTTTTGACCAAAATGGCCAAAATTAGTGTAAAATCAGTGGTTTTTAGGCCTCAATTACCCAGAGTTCGCGCGCTACGCGCGCAAATACTACAGTTTCTAACACGATTCCACACATAATAAACACATTAAAAATTTTCACCCCAAAACCTAACCCCCCAGTACCTAGGGGGGGTTTGGGGGG